>CAUJBB010000068.1:0-33309 GCA_963082805.1 Hemicrepidius hirtus
AGAAGCCACCGGTTGCAGCTGTAGTTTCGTAAATATGACGTATTTTCGTCGCGCGCTACAGCATTTTCAAAAGATTTACTCAGCGCAAAATCAAATTGCCACAAAGTATGTGTAATTCGCAAGAACAACACCTATAGAAACACATGGAATCAAGTTTCATTAGATAAACTATTAATTTCACATAAAAAATTAATTGTAAAGATACCACTCAATTCTCAGTAAATAATGCAACATTTTCGAAAAGTATTCACTATTTTCTAGTATTTGTAAATAAGGGGATAATTTTTGATTCACAGTATACAGGAATGAGTATGTTAGAAGACTTATATATTATAAAACGTTAATTGATCATAAAACAGGTAATATAACACCAGAACCGTTGCACACGTCACAATTAAATAAAAAAAATTTCCGTAATGGCGCGCTGGTACAACGTTTGTACCACGAAGGACACATGTGCCGTTCTAGTTCGGCTAGTTTCGCTGAGAAGTCCTGAAATGACTTTATAACATGCGCAGATATACTGTGGAATATAATAGCTCTAGATCGGCGATGCTAAAAATACATGTAGTTTATTTGACGTAGGGATGCGACTACGCGCAGAGCGGTACAAAGCCTGTACCAGAGATACTTAAAGGGTTAATATTTAATATTTAATATTTAATATTTAATATTTAATATTTAATATTTAATATTTAATATTTAATATTTAATATTTAATATTTAATATTTAATATTTAATATTTAATATTTAATATTTAATATTTAATATTTAATATTTAATATTTAATATTTAATATTTAATATTTAATATTTAATATTTAATATTTAATATTTAATATTTAATATTTAATATTTAATATTTAATATTTAATATTTAATATTTAATATTTAATATTTAATATTTAATATTTAATATTTAATATTTAATATTTAATATTTAATATTTAATATTTAATATTTAATATTTAATATTTAATATTTAATATTTAATATTTAATATTTAATATTTAATATTTAATATTTAATATTTAATATTTAATATTTAATATTTAATATTTAATATTTAATATTTAATATTTAATATTTAATATTTAATATTTAATATTTAATATTTAATATTTAATATTTAATATTTAATATTTAATATTTAATATTTAATATTTAATATTTAATATTTAATATTTAATATTTAATATTTAATATTTAATATTTAATATTTAATATTTAATATTTAATATTTAATATTTAATATTTAATATTTAATATTTAATATTTAATATTTAATATTTAATATTTAATATTTAATATTTAATATTTAATATTTAATATTTAATATTTAATATTTAATATTTAATATTTAATATTTAATATTTAATATTTAATATTTAATATTTAATATTTAATATTTAATATTTAATATTTAATATTTAATATTTAATATTTAATATTTAATATTTAATATTTAATATTTAATATTTAATATTTAATATTTAATATTTAATATTTAATATTTAATATTTAATATTTAATATTTAATATTTAATATTTAATATTTAATATTTAATATTTAATATTTAATATTTAATATTTAATATTTAATATTTAATATTTAATATTTAATATTTAATATTTAATATTTAATATTTAATATTTAATATTTAATATTTAATATTTAATATTTAATATTTAATA
Organism: Hemicrepidius hirtus; assembly: GCA_963082805.1. Taxonomy (NCBI): domain Eukaryota; kingdom Metazoa; phylum Arthropoda; class Insecta; order Coleoptera; family Elateridae; genus Hemicrepidius; species Hemicrepidius hirtus. The sequence goes on from CAUJBB010000068.1 coordinate 1,696, forward strand.
TTTAATATTTAATATTTAATATTTAATATTTAATATTTAATATTTAATATTTAATATTTAATATTTAATATTTAATATTTAATATTTAATATTTAATATTTAATATTTAATATTTAATATTTAATATTTAATATTTAATATTTAATATTTAATATTTAATATTTAATATTTAATATTTAATATTTAATATTTAATATTTAATATTTAATATTTAATATTTAATATTTAATATTTAATATTTAATATTTAATATTTAATATTTAATATTTAATATTTAATATTTAATATTTAATATTTAATATTTAATATTTAATATTTAATATTTAATATTTAATATTTAATATTTAATATTTAATATTTAATATTTAATATTTAATATTTAATATTTAATATTTAATATTTAATATTTAATATTTAATATTTAATATTTAATATTTAATATTTAATATTTAATATTTAATATTTAATATTTAATATTTAATATTTAATATTTAATATTTAATATTTAATATTTAATATTTAATATTTAATATTTAATATTTAATATTTAATATTTAATATTTAATATTTAATATTTAATATTTAATATTTAATATTTAATATTTAATATTTAATATTTAATATTTAATATTTAATATTTAATATTTAATATTTAATATTTAATATTTAATATTTAATATTTAATATTTAATATTTAATATTTAATATTTAATATTTAATATTTAATATTTAATATTTAATATTTAATATTTAATATTTAATATTTAATATTTAATATTTAATATTTAATATTTAATATTTAATATTTAATATTTAATATTTAATATTTAATATTTAATATTTAATATTTAATATTTAATATTTAATATTTAATATTTAATATTTAATATTTAATATTTAATATTTAATATTTAATATTTAATATTTAATATTTAATATTTAATATTTAATATTTAATATTTAATATTTAATATTTAATATTTAATATTTAATATTTAATATTTAATATTTAATATTTAATATTTAATATTTAATATTTAATATTTAATATTTAATATTTAATATTTAATATTTAATATTTAATATTTAATATTTAATATTTAATATTTAATATTTAATATTTAATATTTAATATTTAATATTTAATATTTAATATTTAATATTTAATATTTAATATTTAATATTTAATATTTAATATTTAATATTTAATATTTAATATTTAATATTTAATATTTAATATTTAATATTTAATATTTAATATTTAATATTTAATATTTAATATTTAATATTTAATATTTAATATTTAATATTTAATATTTAATATTTAATATTTAATATTTAATATTTAATATTTAATATTTAATATTTAATATTTAATATTTAATATTTAATATTTAATATTTAATATTTAATATTTAATATTTAATATTTAATATTTAATATTTAATATTTAATATTTAATATTTAATATTTAATATTTAATATTTAATATTTAATATTTAATATTTAATATTTAATATTTAATATTTAATATTTAATATTTAATATTTAATATTTAATATTTAATATTTAATATTTAATATTTAATATTTAATATTTAATATTTAATATTTAATATTTAATATTTAATATTTAATATTTAATATTTAATATTTAATATTTAATATTTAATATTTAATATTTAATATTTAATATTTAATATTTAATATTTAATATTTAATATTTAATATTTAATATTTAATATTTAATATTTAATATTTAATATTTAATATTTAATATTTAATATTTAATATTTAATATTTAATATTTAATATTTAATATTTAATATTTAATATTTAATATTTAATATTTAATATTTAATATTTAATATTTAATATTTAATATTTAATATTTAATATTTAATATTTAATATTTAATATTTAATATTTAATATTTAATATTTAATATTTAATATTTAATATTTAATATTTAATATTTAATATTTAATATTTAATATTTAATATTTAATATTTAATATTTAATATTTAATATTTAATATTTAATATTTAATATTTAATATTTAATATTTAATATTTAATATTTAATATTTAATATTTAATATTTAATATTTAATATTTAATATTTAATATTTAATATTTAATATTTAATATTTAATATTTAATATTTAATATTTAATATTTAATATTTAATATTTAATATTTAATATTTAATATTTAATATTTAATATTTAATATTTAATATTTAATATTTAATATTTAATATTTAATATTTAATATTTAATATTTAATATTTAATATTTAATATTTAATATTTAATATTTAATATTTAATATTTAATATTTAATATTTAATATTTAATATTTAATATTTAATATTTAATATTTAATATTTAATATTTAATATTTAATATTTAATATTTAATATTTAATATTTAATATTTAATATTTAATATTTAATATTTAATATTTAATATTTAATATTTAATATTTAATATTTAATATTTAATATTTAATATTTAATATTTAATATTTAATATTTAATATTTAATATTTAATATTTAATATTTAATATTTAATATTTAATATTTAATATTTAATATTTAATATTTAATATTTAATATTTAATATTTAATATTTAATATTTAATATTTAATATTTAATATTTAATATTTAATATTTAATATTTAATATTTAATATTTAATATTTAATATTTAATATTTAATATTTAATATTTAATATTTAATATTTAATATTTAATATTTAATATTTAATATTTAATATTTAATATTTAATATTTAATATTTAATATTTAATATTTAATATTTAATATTTAATATTTAATATTTAATATTTAATATTTAATATTTAATATTTAATATTTAATATTTAATATTTAATATTTAATATTTAATATTTAATATTTAATATTTAATATTTAATATTTAATATTTAATATTTAATATTTAATATTTAATATTTAATATTTAATATTTAATATTTAATATTTAATATTTAATATTTAATATTTAATATTTAATATTTAATATTTAATATTTAATATTTAATATTTAATATTTAATATTTAATATTTAATATTTAATATTTAATATTTAATATTTAATATTTAATATTTAATATTTAATATTTAATATTTAATATTTAATATTTAATATTTAATATTTAATATTTAATATTTAATATTTAATATTTAATATTTAATATTTAATATTTAATATTTAATATTTAATATTTAATATTTAATATTTAATATTTAATATTTAATATTTAATATTTAATATTTAATATTTAATATTTAATATTTAATATTTAATATTTAATATTTAATATTTAATATTTAATATTTAATATTTAATATTTAATATTTAATATTTAATATTTAATATTTAATATTTAATATTTAATATTTAATATTTAATATTTAATATTTAATATTTAATATTTAATATTTAATATTTAATATTTAATATTTAATATTTAATATTTAATATTTAATATTTAATATTTAATATTTAATATTTAATATTTAATATTTAATATTTAATATTTAATATTTAATATTTAATATTTAATATTTAATATTTAATATTTAATATTTAATATTTAATATTTAATATTTAATATTTAATATTTAATATTTAATATTTAATATTTAATATTTAATATTTAATATTTAATATTTAATATTTAATATTTAATATTTAATATTTAATATTTAATATTTAATATTTAATATTTAATATTTAATATTTAATATTTAATATTTAATATTTAATATTTAATATTTAATATTTAATATTTAATATTTAATATTTAATATTTAATATTTAATATTTAATATTTAATATTTAATATTTAATATTTAATATTTAATATTTAATATTTAATATTTAATATTTAATATTTAATATTTAATATTTAATATTTAATATTTAATATTTAATATTTAATATTTAATATTTAATATTTAATATTTAATATTTAATATTTAATATTTAATATTTAATATTTAATATTTAATATTTAATATTTAATATTTAATATTTAATATTTAATATTTAATATTTAATATTTAATATTTAATATTTAATATTTAATATTTAATATTTAATATTTAATATTTAATATTTAATATTTAATATTTAATATTTAATATTTAATATTTAATATTTAATATTTAATATTTAATATTTAATATTTAATATTTAATATTTAATATTTAATATTTAATATTTAATATTTAATATTTAATATTTAATATTTAATATTTAATATTTAATATTTAATATTTAATATTTAATATTTAATATTTAATATTTAATATTTAATATTTAATATTTAATATTTAATATTTAATATTTAATATTTAATATTTAATATTTAATATTTAATATTTAATATTTAATATTTAATATTTAATATTTAATATTTAATATTTAATATTTAATATTTAATATTTAATATTTAATATTTAATATTTAATATTTAATATTTAATATTTAATATTTAATATTTAATATTTAATATTTAATATTTAATATTTAATATTTAATATTTAATATTTAATATTTAATATTTAATATTTAATATTTAATATTTAATATTTAATATTTAATATTTAATATTTAATATTTAATATTTAATATTTAATATTTAATATTTAATATTTAATATTTAATATTTAATATTTAATATTTAATATTTAATATTTAATATTTAATATTTAATATTTAATATTTAATATTTAATATTTAATATTTAATATTTAATATTTAATATTTAATATTTAATATTTAATATTTAATATTTAATATTTAATATTTAATATTTAATATTTAATATTTAATATTTAATATTTAATATTTAATATTTAATATTTAATATTTAATATTTAATATTTAATATTTAATATTTAATATTTAATATTTAATATTTAATATTTAATATTTAATATTTAATATTTAATATTTAATATTTAATATTTAATATTTAATATTTAATATTTAATATTTAATATTTAATATTTAATATTTAATATTTAATATTTAATATTTAATATTTAATATTTAATATTTAATATTTAATATTTAATATTTAATATTTAATATTTAATATTTAATATTTAATATTTAATATTTAATATTTAATATTTAATATTTAATATTTAATATTTAATATTTAATATTTAATATTTAATATTTAATATTTAATATTTAATATTTAATATTTAATATTTAATATTTAATATTTAATATTTAATATTTAATATTTAATATTTAATATTTAATATTTAATATTTAATATTTAATATTTAATATTTAATATTTAATATTTAATATTTAATATTTAATATTTAATATTTAATATTTAATATTTAATATTTAATATTTAATATTTAATATTTAATATTTAATATTTAATATTTAATATTTAATATTTAATATTTAATATTTAATATTTAATATTTAATATTTAATATTTAATATTTAATATTTAATATTTAATATTTAATATTTAATATTTAATATTTAATATTTAATATTTAATATTTAATATTTAATATTTAATATTTAATATTTAATATTTAATATTTAATATTTAATATTTAATATTTAATATTTAATATTTAATATTTAATATTTAATATTTAATATTTAATATTTAATATTTAATATTTAATATTTAATATTTAATATTTAATATTTAATATTTAATATTTAATATTTAATATTTAATATTTAATATTTAATATTTAATATTTAATATTTAATATTTAATATTTAATATTTAATATTTAATATTTAATATTTAATATTTAATATTTAATATTTAATATTTAATATTTAATATTTAATATTTAATATTTAATATTTAATGTTTAATGTTTAATGTTTAATGTTTAATATTTAATATTTAATATTTAATATTTAATATTTAATATTTAATATTTAATATTTAATATTTAATATTTAATATTTAATATTTAATATTTAATATTTAATATTTAATATTTAATATTTAATATTTAATATTTAATATTTAATATTTAATATTTAATATTTAATATTTAATATTTAATATTTAATATTTAATATTTAATATTTAATATTTAATATTTAATATTTAATATTTAATATTTAATATTTAATATTTAATATTTAATATTTAATATTTAATATTTAATATTTAATATTTAATATTTAATATTTAATATTTAATATTTAATATTTAATATTTAATATTTAATATTTAATATTTAATATTTAATATTTAATATTTAATATTTAATATTTAATATTTAATATTTAATATTTAATATTTAATATTTAATATTTAATATTTAATATTTAATATTTAATATTTAATATTTAATATTTAATATTTAATATTTAATATTTAATATTTAATATTTAATATTTAATATTTAATATTTAATATTTAATATTTAATATTTAATATTTAATATTTAATATTTAATATTTAATATTTAATATTTAATATTTAATATTTAATATTTAATATTTAATATTTAATATTTAATATTTAATATTTAATATTTAATATTTAATATTTAATATTTAATATTTAATATTTAATATTTAATATTTAATATTTAATATTTAATATTTAATATTTAATATTTAATATTTAATATTTAATATTTAATATTTAATATTTAATATTTAATATTTAATATTTAATATTTAATATTTAATATTTAATATTTAATATTTAATATTTAATATTTAATATTTAATATTTAATATTTAATATTTAATATTTAATATTTAATATTTAATATTTAACCCTTTAAGGCGCAAAATTATCCTGCACTGATTTTGAAAATTTAGTTTTGGGAAATGAGTTTATGGGCATTAAAGAACACTTACATGACAAAAAAACTAATTATTTTGTTTCAGTTTTTCCAAAAATTGATGGTCAACCGTTGTACCAGAGATCAATTAGCTATGAAAATTCGGTGAATGTTCTCTGGTACAGCAGTAATACCATTAAGTAAATATTTCGGATTCTACGACGTAAACGCTTTAGTAACGCTTTAGTAGAGATACAATTTACAGCCATAAGTAATTATTTTCATTAAAAAGACTCAAAAACTAAAAAAAAAAAAATAATAAAATTAACATTATCAGAAAATAAAAGTCATATTCATAAAACAAAAAATACATACATTTTGTTCTTATATACAATAAAAATAAAAAATAAAAAGTTTATTTCAAATCCTATTGTAACGTTCAAAACACTCCAAACATAGCCATAATATCAACTAAAATAAAATTAGATAATAAGATACGTAATTGTTTACACCAACGTGCTATTTTCTACCTAGTAGTTCAAAATTTTCTGTTTTCTGTTTTGCCCGCGTGCATAGTTGGCTCGGCTACATCGATCGAAACACTTTGTAATAGTTTTTCAAAAAAATTGTTATGCGAAGTCGCATCATTGAGAATAAAAAAAATTAATTACACCAAATAGTTGAATGAAAATAAAATCTTTATACCCATTCGAATTTTTTTTTTAAATTTAGCGAAGTATAGAAATTATACCAAACGTTTGCCCAATCCTATATATACGTAGTATTGAAAAAAAGTCAGACAGAAGCAGCTACCGATGCACGAGAAGCCACCGGTTGCAGCTGTAGTTTCGTAAATATGACGTATTTTCGTCGCGCGCTACAGCATTTTCAAAAGATTTACTCAGCGCAAAATCAAATTGCCACAAAGTATGTGTAATTCGCAAGAACAACACCTATAGAAACACATGGAATCAAGTTTCATTATATAAACTATTAATTTCACATAAAAAATTAATTGTAAAGATACCACTCAATTCTCAGTAAATAATGCAACATTTTCGAAAAGTATTCACTATTTTCTAGTATTTGTAAATAAGGGGATAATTTTTGATTCACAGTATACAGGAATGAGTATGTTAGAAGACTTATATATTATAAAACGTTAATTGATCATAAAACAGGTAATATAACACCAGAACCGTTGCACACGTCACAATTAAATTAAAAAAATTTCCGTAATGGCGCGCTGGTACAACGTTTGTACCACGAAGGACACATGTGCCGTTCTAGTTCGGCTAGTTTCGCTGAGAAGTCCTGAAATGACTTTATAACATGCGCAGATATACTGTGGAATATAATAGCTCTAGATCGGCGATGCTAAAAATACATGTAGTTTATTTGACGTAGGGATGCGACTACGCGCAGAGCGGTACAAAGCCTGTACCAGAGATACTTAAAGGGTTAATATTTAATATTTAATATTTAATATTTAATATTTAATATTTAATATTTAATATTTAATATTTAATATTTAATATTTAATATTTAATATTTAATATTTAATATTTAATATTTAATATTTAATATTTAATATTTAATATTTAATATTTAATATTTAATATTTAATATTTAATATTTAATATTTAATATTTAATATTTAATATTTAATATTTAATATTTAATATTTAATATTTAATATTTAATATTTAATATTTAATATTTAATATTTAATATTTAATATTTAATATTTAATATTTAATATTTAATATTTAATATTTAATATTTAATATTTAATATTTAATATTTAATATTTAATATTTAATATTTAATATTTAATATTTAATATTTAATATTTAATATTTAATATTTAATATTTAATATTTAATATTTAATATTTAATATTTAATATTTAATATTTAATATTTAATATTTAATATTTAATATTTAATATTTAATATTTAATATTTAATATTTAATATTTAATATTTAATATTTAATATTTAATATTTAATATTTAATATTTAATATTTAATATTTAATATTTAATATTTAATATTTAATATTTAATATTTAATATTTAATATTTAATATTTAATATTTAATATTTAATATTTAATATTTAATATTTAATATTTAATATTTAATATTTAATATTTAATATTTAATATTTAATATTTAATATTTAATATTTAATATTTAATATTTAATATTTAATATTTAATATTTAATATTTAATATTTAATATTTAATATTTAATATTTAATATTTAATATTTAATATTTAATATTTAATATTTAATATTTAATATTTAATATTTAATATTTAATATTTAATATTTAATATTTAATATTTAATATTTAATATTTAATATTTAATATTTAATATTTAATATTTAATATTTAATATTTAATATTTAATATTTAATATTTAATATTTAATATTTAATATTTAATATTTAATATTTAATATTTAATATTTAATATTTAATATTTAATATTTAATATTTAATATTTAATATTTAATATTTAATATTTAATATTTAATATTTAATATTTAATATTTAATATTTAATATTTAATATTTAATATTTAATATTTAATATTTAATATTTAATATTTAATATTTAATATTTAATATTTAATATTTAATATTTAATATTTAATATTTAATATTTAATATTTAATATTTAATATTTAATATTTAATATTTAATATTTAATATTTAATATTTAATATTTAATATTTAATATTTAATATTTAATATTTAATATTTAATATTTAATATTTAATATTTAATATTTAATATTTAATATTTAATATTTAATATTTAATATTTAATATTTAATATTTAATATTTAATATTTAATATTTAATATTTAATATTTAATATTTAATATTTAATATTTAATATTTAATATTTAATATTTAATATTTAATATTTAATATTTAATATTTAATATTTAATATTTAATATTTAATATTTAATATTTAATATTTAATATTTAATATTTAATATTTAATATTTAATATTTAATATTTAATATTTAATATTTAATATTTAATATTTAATATTTAATATTTAATATTTAATATTTAATATTTAATATTTAATATTTAATATTTAATATTTAATATTTAATATTTAATATTTAATATTTAATATTTAATATTTAATATTTAATATTTAATATTTAATATTTAATATTTAATATTTAATATTTAATATTTAATATTTAATATTTAATATTTAATATTTAATATTTAATATTTAATATTTAATATTTAATATTTAATATTTAATATTTAATATTTAATATTTAATATTTAATATTTAATATTTAATATTTAATATTTAATATTTAATATTTAATATTTAATATTTAATATTTAATATTTAATATTTAATATTTAATATTTAATATTTAATATTTAATATTTAATATTTAATATTTAATATTTAATATTTAATATTTAATATTTAATATTTAATATTTAATATTTAATATTTAATATTTAATATTTAATATTTAATATTTAATATTTAATATTTAATATTTAATATTTAATATTTAATATTTAATATTTAATATTTAATATTTAATATTTAATATTTAATATTTAATATTTAATATTTAATATTTAATATTTAATATTTAATATTTAATATTTAATATTTAATATTTAATATTTAATATTTAATATTTAATATTTAATATTTAATATTTAATATTTAATATTTAATATTTAATATTTAATATTTAATATTTAATATTTAATATTTAATATTTAATATTTAATATTTAATATTTAATATTTAATATTTAATATTTAATATTTAATATTTAATATTTAATATTTAATATTTAATATTTAATATTTAATATTTAATATTTAATATTTAATATTTAATATTTAATATTTAATATTTAATATTTAATATTTAATATTTAATATTTAATATTTAATATTTAATATTTAATATTTAATATTTAATATTTAATATTTAATATTTAATATTTAATATTTAATATTTAATATTTAATATTTAATATTTAATATTTAATATTTAATATTTAATATTTAATATTTAATATTTAATATTTAATATTTAATATTTAATATTTAATATTTAATATTTAATATTTAATATTTAATATTTAATATTTAATATTTAATATTTAATATTTAATATTTAATATTTAATATTTAATATTTAATATTTAATATTTAATATTTAATATTTAATATTTAATATTTAATATTTAATATTTAATATTTAATATTTAATATTTAATATTTAATATTTAATATTTAATATTTAATATTTAATATTTAATATTTAATATTTAATATTTAATATTTAATATTTAATATTTAATATTTAATATTTAATATTTAATATTTAATATTTAATATTTAATATTTAATATTTAATATTTAATATTTAATATTTAATATTTAATATTTAATATTTAATATTTAATATTTAATATTTAATATTTAATATTTAATATTTAATATTTAATATTTAATATTTAATATTTAATATTTAATATTTAATATTTAATATTTAATATTTAATATTTAATATTTAATATTTAATATTTAATATTTAATATTTAATATTTAATATTTAATATTTAATATTTAATATTTAATATTTAATATTTAATATTTAATATTTAATATTTAATATTTAATATTTAATATTTAATATTTAATATTTAATATTTAATATTTAATATTTAATATTTAATATTTAATATTTAATATTTAATATTTAATATTTAATATTTAATATTTAATATTTAATATTTAATATTTAATATTTAATATTTAATATTTAATATTTAATATTTAATATTTAATATTTAATATTTAATATTTAATATTTAATATTTAATATTTAATATTTAATATTTAATATTTAATATTTAATATTTAATGTTTAATGTTTAATGTTTAATGTTTAATGTTTAATGTTTAATGTTTAATGTTTAATGTTTAATGTTTAATGATTAATATTTAATATTTAATATTTAATATTTAATATTTAATATTTAATATTTAATATTTAATATTTAATATTTAATATTTAATATTTAATATTTAATATTTAATATTTAATATTTAATATTTAATATTTAATATTTAATATTTAATATTTAATATTTAATATTTAATATTTAATATTTAATATTTAATATTTAATATTTAATATTTAATATTTAATATTTAATATTTAATATTTAATATTTAATATTTAATATTTAATATTTAATATTTAATATTTAATATTTAATATTTAATATTTAATATTTAATATTTAATATTTAATATTTAATATTTAATATTTAATATTTAATATTTAATATTTAATATTTAATATTTAATATTTAATATTTAATATTTAATATTTAATATTTAATATTTAATATTTAATATTTAATATTTAATATTTAATATTTAATATTTAATATTTAATATTTAATATTTAATATTTAATATTTAATATTTAATATTTAATATTTAATATTTAATATTTAATATTTAATATTTAATATTTAATATTTAATATTTAATATTTAATATTTAATATTTAATATTTAATATTTAATATTTAATATTTAATATTTAATATTTAATATTTAATATTTAATATTTAATATTTAATATTTAATATTTAATATTTAATATTTAATATTTAATATTTAATATTTAATATTTAATATTTAATATTTAATATTTAATATTTAATATTTAATATTTAATATTTAATATTTAATATTTAATATTTAATATTTAATATTAATATTTAATATTTAATATTTAATATTTAATATTTAATATTTAATATTTAATATTTAATATTTAATATTTAATATTTAATATTTAATATTTAATATTTAATATTTAATATTTAATATTTAATATTTAATATTTAATATTTAATATTTAATATTTAATATTTAATATTTAATATTTAATATTTAATATTTAATATTTAATATTTAATATTTAATATTTAATATTTAATATTTAATATTTAATATTTAATATTTAATATTTAATATTTAATATTTAATATTTAATATTTAATATTTAATATTTAATATTTAATATTTAATATTTAATATTTAATATTTAATATTTAATATTTAATATTTAATATTTAATATTTAATATTTAATATTTAATATTTAATATTTAATATTTAATATTTAATATTTAATATTTAATATTTAATATTTAATATTTAATATTTAATATTTAATATTTAATATTTAATATTTAATATTTAATATTTAATATTTAATATTTAATATTTAATATTTAATATTTAATATTTAATATTTAATATTTAATATTTAATATTTAATATTTAATATTTAATATTTAATATTTAATATTTAATATTTAATATTTAATATTTAATATTTAATATTTAATATTTAATATTTAATATTTAATATTTAATATTTAATATTTAATATTTAATATTTAATATTTAATATTTAATATTTAATATTTAATATTTAATATTTAATATTTAATATTTAATATTTAATATTTAATATTTAATATTTAATATTTAATATTTAATATTTAATATTTAATATTTAATATTTAATATTTAATATTTAATATTTAATATTTAATATTTAATATTTAATATTTAATATTTAATATTTAATATTTAATATTTAATATTTAATATTTAATATTTAATATTTAATATTTAATATTTAATATTTAATATTTAATATTTAATATTTAATATTTAATATTTAATATTTAATATTTAATATTTAATATTTAATATTTAATATTTAATATTTAATATTTAATATTTAATATTTAATATTTAATATTTAATATTTAATATTTAATATTTAATATTTAATATTTAATATTTAATATTTAATATTTAATATTTAATATTTAATATTTAATATTTAATATTTAATATTTAATATTTAATATTTAATATTTAATATTTAATATTTAATATTTAATATTTAATATTTAATATTTAATATTTAATATTTAATATTTAATATTTAATATTTAATATTTAATATTTAATATTTAATATTTAATATTTAATATTTAATATTTAATATTTAATATTTAATATTTAATATTTAATATTTAATATTTAATATTTAATATTTAATATTTAATATTTAATATTTAATATTTAATATTTAATATTTAATATTTAATATTTAATATTTAATATTTAATATTTAATATTTAATATTTAATATTTAATATTTAATATTTAATATTTAATATTTAATATTTAATATTTAATATTTAATATTTAATATTTAATATTTAATATTTAATATTTAATATTTAATATTTAATATTTAATATTTAATATTTAATATTTAATATTTAATATTTAATATTTAATATTTAATATTTAATATTTAATATTTAATATTTAATATTTAATATTTAATATTTAATATTTAATATTTAATATTTAATATTTAATATTTAATATTTAATATTTAATATTTAATATTTAATATTTAATATTTAATATTTAATATTTAATATTTAATATTTAATATTTAATATTTAATATTTAATATTTAATATTTAATATTTAATATTTAATATTTAATATTTAATATTTAATATTTAATATTTAATATTTAATATTTAATATTTAATATTTAATATTTAATATTTAATATTTAATATTTAATATTTAATATTTAATATTTAATATTTAATATTTAATATTTAATATTTAATATTTAATATTTAATATTTAATATTTAATATTTAATATTTAATATTTAATATTTAATATTTAATATTTAATATTTAATATTTAATATTTAATATTTAATATTTAATATTTAATATTTAATATTTAATATTTAATATTTAATATTTAATATTTAATATTTAATATTTAATATTTAATATTTAATATTTAATATTTAATATTTAATATTTAATATTTAATATTTAATATTTAATATTTAATATTTAATATTTAATATTTAATATTTAATATTTAATATTTAATATTTAATATTTAATATTTAATATTTAATATTTAATATTTAATATTTAATATTTAATATTTAATATTTAATATTTAATATTTAATATTTAATATTTAATATTTAATATTTAATATTTAATATTTAATATTTAATATTTAATATTTAATATTTAATATTTAATATTTAATATTTAATATTTAATATTTAATATTTAATATTTAATATTTAATATTTAATATTTAATATTTAATATTTAATATTTAATATTTAATATTTAATATTTAATATTTAATATTTAATATTTAATATTTAATATTTAATATTTAATATTTAATATTTAATATTTAATATTTAATATTTAATATTTAATATTTAATATTTAATATTTAATATTTAATATTTAATATTTAATATTTAATATTTAATATTTAATATTTAATATTTAATATTTAATATTTAATATTTAATATTTAATATTTAATATTTAATATTTAATATTTAATATTTAATATTTAATATTTAATATTTAATATTTAATATTTAATATTTAATATTTAATATTTAATATTTAATATTTAATATTTAATATTTAATATTTAATATTTAATATTTAATATTTAATATTTAATATTTAATATTTAATATTTAATATTTAATATTTAATATTTAATATTTAATATTTAATATTTAATATTTAATATTTAATATTTAATATTTAATATTTAATATTTAATATTTAATATTTAATATTTAATATTTAATATTTAATATTTAATATTTAATATTTAATATTTAATATTTAATATTTAATATTTAATATTTAATATTTAATATTTAATATTTAATATTTAATATTTAATATTTAATATTTAATATTTAATATTTAATATTTAATATTTAATATTTAATATTTAATATTTAATATTTAATATTTAATATTTAATATTTAATATTTAATATTTAATATTTAATATTTAATATTTAATATTTAATATTTAATATTTAATATTTAATATTTAATATTTAATATTTAATATTTAATATTTAATATTTAATATTTAATATTTAATATTTAATATTTAATATTTAATATTTAATATTTAATATTTAATATTTAATATTTAATATTTAATATTTAATATTTAATATTTAATATTTAATATTTAATATTTAATATTTAATATTTAATATTTAATATTTAATATTTAATATTTAATATTTAATATTTAATATTTAATATTTAATATTTAATATTTAATATTTAATATTTAATATTTAATATTTAATATTTAATATTTAATATTTAATATTTAATATTTAATATTTAATATTTAATATTTAATATTTAATATTTAATATTTAATATTTAATATTTAATATTTAATATTTAATATTTAATATTTAATATTTAATATTTAATATTTAATATTTAATATTTAATATTTAATATTTAATATTTAATATTTAATATTTAATATTTAATATTTAATATTTAATATTTAATATTTAATATTTAATATTTAATATTTAATATTTAATATTTAATATTTAATATTTAATATTTAATATTTAATATTTAATATTTAATATTTAATATTTAATATTTAATATTTAATATTTAATATTTAATATTTAATATTTAATATTTAATATTTAATATTTAATATTTAATATTTAATATTTAATATTTAATATTTAATATTTAATATTTAATATTTAATATTTAATATTTAATATTTAATATTTAATATTTAATATTTAATATTTAATATTTAATATTTAATATTTAATATTTAATATTTAATATTTAATATTTAATATTTAATATTTAATATTTAATATTTAATATTTAATATTTAATATTTAATATTTAATATTTAATATTTAATATTTAATATTTAATATTTAATATTTAATATTTAATATTTAATATTTAATATTTAATATTTAATATTTAATATTTAATATTTAATATTTAATATTTAATATTTAATATTTAATATTTAATATTTAATATTTAATATTTAATATTTAATATTTAATATTTAATATTTAATATTTAATATTTAATATTTAATATTTAATATTTAATATTTAATATTTAATATTTAATATTTAATATTTAATATTTAATATTTAATATTTAATATTTAATATTTAATATTTAATATTTAATATTTAATATTTAATATTTAATATTTAATATTTAATATTTAATATTTAATATTTAATATTTAATATTTAATATTTAATATTTAATATTTAATATTTAATATTTAATATTTAATATTTAATATTTAATATTTAATATTTAATATTTAATATTTAATATTTAATATTTAATATTTAATATTTAATATTTAATATTTAATATTTAATATTTAATATTTAATATTTAATATTTAATATTTAATATTTAATATTTAATATTTAATATTTAATATTTAATATTTAATATTTAATATTTAATATTTAATATTTAATATTTAATATTTAATATTTAATATTTAATATTTAATATTTAATATTTAATATTTAATATTTAATATTTAATATTTAATATTTAATATTTAATATTTAATATTTAATATTTAATATTTAATATTTAATATTTAATATTTAATATTTAATATTTAATATTTAATATTTAATATTTAATATTTAATATTTAATATTTAATATTTAATATTTAATATTTAATATTTAATATTTAATATTTAATATTTAATATTTAATATTTAATATTTAATATTTAATATTTAATATTTAATATTTAATATTTAATATTTAATATTTAATATTTAATATTTAATATTTAATATTTAATATTTAATATTTAATATTTAATATTTAATATTTAATATTTAATATTTAATATTTAATATTTAATATTTAATATTTAATATTTAATATTTAATATTTAATATTTAATATTTAATATTTAATATTTAATATTTAATATTTAATATTTAATATTTAATATTTAATATTTAATATTTAATATTTAATATTTAATATTTAATATTTAATATTTAATATTTAATATTTAATATTTAATATTTAATATTTAATATTTAATATTTAATATTTAATATTTAATATTTAATATTTAATATTTAATATTTAATATTTAATATTTAATATTTAATATTTAATATTTAATATTTAATATTTAATATTTAATATTTAATATTTAATATTTAATATTTAATATTTAATATTTAATATTTAATATTTAATATTTAATATTTAATATTTAATATTTAATATTTAATATTTAATATTTAATATTTAATATTTAATATTTAATATTTAATATTTAATATTTAATATTTAATATTTAATATTTAATATTTAATATTTAATATTTAATATTTAATATTTAATATTTAATATTTAATATTTAATATTTAATATTTAATATTTAATATTTAATATTTAATATTTAATATTTAATATTTAATATTTAATATTTAATATTTAATATTTAATATTTAATATTTAATATTTAATATTTAATATTTAATATTTAATATTTAATATTTAATATTTAATATTTAATATTTAATATTTAATATTTAATATTTAATATTTAATATTTAATATTTAATATTTAATATTTAATATTTAATATTTAATATTTAATATTTAATATTTAATATTTAATATTTAATATTTAATATTTAATATTTAATATTTAATATTTAATATTTAATATTTAATATTTAATATTTAATATTTAATATTTAATATTTAATATTTAATATTTAATATTTAATATTTAATATTTAATATTTAATATTTAATATTTAATATTTAATATTTAATATTTAATATTTAATATTTAATATTTAATATTTAATATTTAATATTTAATATTTAATATTTAATATTTAATATTTAATATTTAATATTTAATATTTAATATTTAATATTTAATATTTAATATTTAATATTTAATATTTAATATTTAATATTTAATATTTAATATTTAATATTTAATATTTAATATTTAATATTTAATATTTAATATTTAATATTTAATATTTAATATTTAATATTTAATATTTAATATTTAATATTTAATATTTAATATTTAATATTTAATATTTAATATTTAATATTTAATATTTAATATTTAATATTTAATATTTAATATTTAATATTTAATATTTAATATTTAATATTTAATATTTAATATTTAATATTTAATATTTAAGGCTTGTGTTTAGTACCATCACCGATTCATGATATACAGCAGAAAACTGCGAAATTGGTTCTTAAATTACTTATACCCCACAGCAGATGAAAAGAAAAATTTGTCATTTTAGTATAGAGTAATATGCAATAATTCGCGGTAAAGAGCCAAAAATTTTTTTGCGGTCAAAGTTTAGATGTTATCGCGTTTGTAAATAATTTCTAATTAATCGCTTAACAGCCTTTCAAGACAAATTTTAAATATTTTGTTTCTTTAGCGCAATAATATCAATTATTATCAACATGTTTTGATATCGACCCGTATTACAAATTATAATGCAAGCCTGTAATTTGAGAACGGAAATAAAATGAGAATAAAAATTTTCGCGTTTATTAAACTAACTCTGCAGCCCACCCTACAAGGGACGACCCTTCTAGGAAGGCCGTAAGCGGATTATAATGAGTATGCTTTCTTGTAGAAATGTAGATATTCAGGTACACAAAAGTATCTTTACCAAAATAGTTAAACAGTAATACTTACATATATTTTTCTAACTATGAGATTCATTGTATCTGTGTATAGTAAATACATGATTATTACAATAATACTTTATGGTTGTTGTGGTGTATGTACCTATGTGACGCCTCTAACGCAAAAACTAGTGAATCGATTTTGATGAAATTTGAAATGAAGGGGTATATCGAAAATTCATCGACAAAATAAGCTTTTCAAAAAAATCTGAAACCGGAAGCGGAAGTTGAACAGCAATTCTTTCAGAAGCAGAATTTTGCAAATCTGTGTAGCGGATATTAAAGAAGAGCATAATTCAAGGGAAACAGTTTACTTGTTTACTTTTCACAGTACAATAAGCAACTTTGTTATTTTAAATGAAACACCCTATATATTATTATATAGGTGAATGCAAAATTTAATTGTCTATCACATAGTATAAGGTGTTCATATAGCTAAAATGTACGGTTGATAAGGATTTCGTTAATTTGAACCGCGTTGTATAATTTTGAATATTTAGGCTGGACTCTAACAGAAACGGATCGTGCGCGTCGGTCGGTAGCGATCGTCCGGTTCCGCCAGCTGTAATTTCAAGCCAGTTACTACAGATAGATGCGTGTGTTTCTTCTGTACATATTGAACCCGTATAGTCTCGTTTTTCTCGCTACACATTCAAATGATTTCCAGGGTCTGCCTCGCGAACTATATGGGAACTTATAAGTATCTTCTATCTACAGATTACAAAGTTAAAGTCAGAATAATAATTGACTACAAAGATACTTTGTAATATTCAGCTGCGTTAGTAAATTAGATGCCTGTCTCTCTTCTGTGCGTATCGAACCCGTATGGTCTGGTGTTTCTCGCTACGCATTCAAGTGATTTCCAATGCTACCTCGCGAACTACTCTGGAATACCAAAAACGAAATGTTTATTTTTAGTATGGGAAAGTCTAGGGGAGGTGCGCACTTCCACTTTTTAATTCTACATTTAATTTATTATACAGTGAGCACCAAACATATTGAACATACCAAATAAAACCGAAATGAATGTTTTTTTTCTAAAAATCCCGAAACACGTCAATTTTCTTTTTTAAAAATACACATTGGAATGTCAAAATAATTTTCCGGCCTTCATTTGTTTGTAAGTGATGACGTCATCAGTATTTTTTTAAAATGTCAACCCCCATTTTTTTTCGCGTTTTTGATACATCTTTTAATTGCTTAAATGACAGTATAAAAATGTTGATACCTTACATAAGAAACTTTTCGAGAAATAAATTATTTAATGTTTAATAAACACATTCTTAAAAAATGTTAAACATGGTTTAATGGTATTAGTATTGATAAAAGAGAATCAAAGGTACCCAGAAACAAATGCCCGTAATCTAAACAAATGCCCAATTGTCAAATATTCAGAAATGTTAATTGTCGTTATCAAAAACGCGAAAAAAAATGGGGGTTGACATTTAAAAAAAATACTGATGACGTCATCACTTACAAACAAATGAAGGCCGGAAAATTATTTCGACATTCCAATGTGTATTTTTAAAAAAGAAAATTGACGTGTTTCGGGATTTTTAGAAAAAAACATTCATTTCGGTTTTATTTGGTATGTTCCATATGTTTGGTGCTCACTGTATATTATATGCGCTTTAAAAAAGGTTGAATTTTGATATTGGGCTGCATTTCTATGATCTAGCCTACAATTATTTTTATTCCTAGTACCATAATAATTCTGATTAAATATCTTTACATATACTCTTAATTTTCAAATATCAGTGCTTTCATTTCTTAACAAATCTTCACCTTTTTCTTTTTAATATTACTTCGTTTAACTTGCAACTGGAAATAAAGATATTTATCTATAATCCTTCAAGGGTCATTTGATAATAATCTTATTTTAGCCAGGTAGAAATTGTTAAACGGGTTGTCTATTTTACAGCAGTTCTTAAAATCACTAGATTTGGTTCTAAGCGAAATATTTTGTCACTAGACATAAGCCTTAATATTTAATATTTAATATTTAATATTTAATATTTAATATTTAATATTTAATATTTAATATTTAATATTTAATATTTAATATTTAAAATTTAATATTTAATATTTAATATTTAATATTTAATATTTAATATTTAATATTTAATATTTAATATTTAATATTTAATATTTAATATTTAATATTTAATATTTAATATTTAATATTTAATATTTAATATTTAATATTTAATATTTAATATTTAATATTTAATATTTAATATTTAATATTTAATATTTAATATTTAATATTTAATATTTAATATTTAATATTTAATATTTAATATTTAATATTTAATATTTAATATTTAATATTTAATATTTAATATTTAATATTTAATATTTAATATTTAATATTTAATATTTAATATTTAATATTTAATATTTAATATTTAATATTTAATATTTAATATTTAATATTTAATATTTAATATTTAATATTTAATATTTAATATTTAATATTTAATATTTAATATTTAATATTTAATATTTAATATTTAATATTTAATATTTAATATTTAATATTTAATATTTAATATTTAATATTTAATATTTAATATTTAATATTTAATATTTAATATTTAATATTTAATATTTAATATTTAATATTTAATATTTAATATTTAATATTTAATATTTAATATTTAATATTTAATATTTAATATTTAATATTTAATATTTAATATTTAATATTTAATATTTAATATTTAATATTTAATATTTAATATTTAATATTTAATATTTAATATTTAATATTTAATATTTAATATTTAATATTTAATATTTAATATTTAATATTTAATATTTAATATTTAATATTTAATATTTAATATTTAATATTTAATATTTAATATTTAATATTTAATATTTAATATTTAATATTTAATATTTAATATTTAATATTTAATATTTAATATTTAATATTTAATATTTAATATTTAATATTTAATATTTAATATTTAATATTTAATATTTAATATTTAATATTTAATATTTAATATTTAATATTTAATATTTAATATTTAATATTTAATATTTAATATTTAATATTTAATATTTAATATTTAATATTTAATATTTAATATTTAATATTTAATATTTAATATTTAATATTTAATATTTAATATTTAATATTTAATATTTAATATTTAATATTTAATATTTAATATTTAATATTTAATATTTAATATTTAATATTTAATATTTAATATTTAATATTTAATATTTAATATTTAATATTTAATATTTAATATTTAATATTTAATATTTAATATTTAATATTTAATATTTAATATTTAATATTTAATATTTAATATTTAATATTTAATATTTAATATTTAATATTTAATATTTAATATTTAATATTTAATATTTAATATTTAATATTTAATATTTAATATTTAATATTTAATATTTAATATTTAATATTTAATATTTAATATTTAATATTTAATATTTAATATTTAATATTTAATATTTAATATTTAATATTTAATATTTAATATTTAATATTTAATATTTAATATTTAATATTTAATATTTAATATTTAATATTTAATATTTAATATTTAATATTTAATATTTAATATTTAATATTTAATATTTAATATTTAATATTTAATATTTAATATTTAATATTTAATATTTAATATTTAATATTTAATATTTAATATTTAATATTTAATATTTAATATTTAATATTTAATATTTAATATTTAATATTTAATATTTAATATTTAATATTTAATATTTAATATTTAATATTTAATATTTAATATTTAATATTTAATATTTAATATTTAATATTTAATATTTAATATTTAATATTTAATATTTAATATTTAATATTTAATATTTAATATTTAATATTTAATATTTAATATTTAATATTTAATATTTAATATTTAATATTTAATATTTAATATTTAATATTTAATATTTAATATTTAATATTTAATATTTAATATTTAATATTTAATATTTAATATTTAATATTTAATATTTAATATTTAATATTTAATATTTAATATTTAATATTTAATATTTAATATTTAATATTTAATATTTAATATTTAATATTTAATATTTAATATTTAATATTTAATATTTAATATTTAATATTTAATATTTAATATTTAATATTTAATATTTAATATTTAATATTTAATATTTAATATTTAATATTTAATATTTAATATTTAATATTTAATATTTAATATTTAATATTTAATATTTAATATTTAATATTTAATATTTAATATTTAATATTTAATATTTAATATTTAATATTTAATATTTAATATTTAATATTTAATATTTAATATTTAATATTTAATATTTAATATTTAATATTTAATATTTAATATTTAATATTTAATATTTAATATTTAATATTTAATATTTAATATTTAATATTTAATATTTAATATTTAATATTTAATATTTAATATTTAATATTTAATATTTAATATTTAATATTTAATATTTAATATTTAATATTTAATATTTAATATTTAATATTTAATATTTAATATTTAATATTTAATATTTAATATTTAATATTTAATATTTAATATTTAATATTTAATATTTAATATTTAATATTTAATATTTAATATTTAATATTTAATATTTAATATTTAATATTTAATATTTAATATTTAATATTTAATATTTAATATTTAATATTTAATATTTAATATTTAATATTTAATATTTAATATTTAATATTTAATATTTAATATTTAATATTTAATATTTAATATTTAATATTTAATATTTAATATTTAATATTTAATATTTAATATTTAATATTTAATATTTAATATTTAATATTTAATATTTAATATTTAATATTTAATATTTAATATTTAATATTTAATATTTAATATTTAATATTTAATATTTAATATTTAATATTTAATATTTAATATTTAATATTTAATATTTAATATTTAATATTTAATATTTAATATTTAATATTTAATATTTAATATTTAATATTTAATATTTAATATTTAATATTTAATATTTAATATTTAATATTTAATATTTAATATTTAATATTTAATATTTAATATTTAATATTTAATATTTAATATTTAATATTTAATATTTAATATTTAATATTTAATATTTAATATTTAATATTTAATATTTAATATTTAATATTTAATATTTAATATTTAATATTTAATATTTAATATTTAATATTTAATATTTAATATTTAATATTTAATATTTAATATTTAATATTTAATATTTAATATTTAATATTTAATATTTAATATTTAATATTTAATATTTAATATTTAATATTTAATATTTAATATTTAATATTTAATATTTAATATTTAATATTTAATATTTAATATTTAATATTTAATATTTAATATTTAATATTTAATATTTAATATTTAATATTTAATATTTAATATTTAATATTTAATATTTAATATTTAATATTTAATATTTAATATTTAATATTTAATATTTAATATTTAATATTTAATATTTAATATTTAATATTTAATATTTAATATTTAATATTTAATATTTAATATTTAATATTTAATATTTAATATTTAATATTTAATATTTAATATTTAATATTTAATATTTAATATTTAATATTTAATATTTAATATTTAATATTTAATATTTAATATTTAATATTTAATATTTAATATTTAATATTTAATATTTAATATTTAATATTTAATATTTAATATTTAATATTTAATATTTAATATTTAATATTTAATATTTAATATTTAATATTTAATATTTAATATTTAATATTTAATATTTAATATTTAATATTTAATATTTAATATTTAATATTTAATATTTAATATTTAATATTTAATATTTAATATTTAATATTTAATATTTAATATTTAATATTTAATATTTAATATTTAATATTTAATATTTAATATTTAATATTTAATATTTAATATTTAATATTTAATATTTAATATTTAATATTTAATATTTAATATTTAATATTTAATATTTAATATTTAATATTTAATATTTAATATTTAATATTTAATATTTAATATTTAATATTTAATATTTAATATTTAATATTTAATATTTAATATTTAATATTTAATATTTAATATTTAATATTTAATATTTAATATTTAATATTTAATATTTAATATTTAATATTTAATATTTAATATTTAATATTTAATATTTAATATTTAATATTTAATATTTAATATTTAATATTTAATATTTAATATTTAATATTTAATATTTAATATTTAATATTTAATATTTAATATTTAATATTTAATATTTAATATTTAATATTTAATATTTAATATTTAATATTTAATATTTAATATTTAATATTTAATATTTAATATTTAATATTTAATATTTAATATTTAATATTTAATATTTAATATTTAATATTTAATATTTAATATTTAATATTTAATATTTAATATTTAATATTTAATATTTAATATTTAATATTTAATATTTAATATTTAATATTTAATATTTAATATTTAATATTTAATATTTAATATTTAATATTTAATATTTAATATTTAATATTTAATATTTAATATTTAATATTTAATATTTAATATTTAATATTTAATATTTAATATTTAATATTTAATATTTAATATTTAATATTTAATATTTAATATTTAATATTTAATATTTAATATTTAATATTTAATATTTAATATTTAATATTTAATATTTAATATTTAATATTTAATATTTAATATTTAATATTTAATATTTAATATTTAATATTTAATATTTAATATTTAATATTTAATATTTAATATTTAATATTTAATATTTAATATTTAATATTTAATATTTAATATTTAATATTTAATATTTAATATTTAATATTTAATATTTAATATTTAATATTTAATATTTAATATTTAATATTTAATATTTAATATTTAATATTTAATATTTAATATTTAATATTTAATATTTAATATTTAATATTTAATATTTAATATTTAATATTTAATATTTAATATTTAATATTTAATATTTAATATTTAATATTTAATATTTAATATTTAATATTTAATATTTAATATTTAATATTTAATATTTAATATTTAATATTTAATATTTAATATTTAATATTTAATATTTAATATTTAATATTTAATATTTAATATTTAATATTTAATATTTAATATTTAATATTTAATATTTAATATTTAATATTTAATATTTAATATTTAATATTTAATATTTAATATTTAATATTTAATATTTAATATTTAATATTTAATATTTAATATTTAATATTTAATATTTAATATTTAATATTTAATATTTAATATTTAATATTTAATATTTAATATTTAATATTTAATATTTAATATTTAATATTTAATATTTAATATTTAATATTTAATATTTAATATTTAATATTTAATATTTAATATTTAATATTTAATATTTAATATTTAATATTTAATATTTAATATTTAATATTTAATATTTAATATTTAATATTTAATATTTAATATTTAATATTTAATATTTAATATTTAATATTTAATATTTAATATTTAATATTTAATATTTAATATTTAATATTTAATATTTAATATTTAATATTTAATATTTAATATTTAATATTTAATATTTAATATTTAATATTTAATATTTAATATTTAATATTTAATATTTAATATTTAATATTTAATATTTAATATTTAATATTTAATATTTAATATTTAATATTTAATATTTAATATTTAATATTTAATATTTAATATTTAATATTTAATATTTAATATTTAATATTTAATATTTAATATTTAATATTTAATATTTAATATTTAATATTTAATATTTAATATTTAATATTTAATATTTAATATTTAATATTTAATATTTAATATTTAATATTTAATATTTAATATTTAATATTTAATATTTAATATTTAATATTTAATATTTAATATTTAATATTTAATATTTAATATTTAATATTTAATATTTAATATTTAATATTTAATATTTAATATTTAATATTTAATATTTAATATTTAATATTTAATATTTAATATTTAATATTTAATATTTAATATTTAATATTTAATATTTAATATTTAATATTTAATATTTAATATTTAATATTTAATATTTAATATTTAATATTTAATATTTAATATTTAATATTTAATATTTAATATTTAATATTTAATATTTAATATTTAATATTTAATATTTAATATTTAATATTTAATATTTAATATTTAATATTTAATATTTAATATTTAATATTTAATATTTAATATTTAATATTTAATATTTAATATTTAATATTTAATATTTAATATTTAATATTTAATATTTAATATTTAATATTTAATATTTAATATTTAATATTTAATATTTAATATTTAATATTTAATATTTAATATTTAATATTTAATATTTAATATTTAATATTTAATATTTAATATTTAATATTTAATATTTAATATTTAATATTTAATATTTAATATTTAATATTTAATATTTAATATTTAATATTTAATATTTAATATTTAATATTTAATATTTAATATTTAATATTTAATATTTAATATTTAATATTTAATATTTAATATTTAATATTTAATATTTAATATTTAATATTTAATATTTAATATTTAATATTTAATATTTAATATTTAATATTTAATATTTAATATTTAATATTTAATATTTAATATTTAATATTTAATATTTAATATTTAATATTTAATATTTAATATTTAATATTTAATATTTAATATTTAATATTTAATATTTAATATTTAATATTTAATATTTAATATTTAATATTTAATATTTAATATTTAATATTTAATATTTAATATTTAATATTTAATATTTAATATTTAATATTTAATATTTAATATTTAATATTTAATATTTAATATTTAATATTTAATATTTAATATTTAATATTTAATATTTAATATTTAATATTTAATATTTAATATTTAATATTTAATATTTAATATTTAATATTTAATATTTAATATTTAATATTTAATATTTAATATTTAATATTTAATATTTAATATTTAATATTTAATATTTAATATTTAATATTTAATATTTAATATTTAATATTTAATATTTAATATTTAATATTTAATATTTAATATTTAATATTTAATATTTAATATTTAATATTTAATATTTAATATTTAATATTTAATATTTAATATTTAATATTTAATATTTAATATTTAATATTTAATATTTAATATTTAATATTTAATATTTAATATTTAATATTTAATATTTAATATTTAATATTTAATATTTAATATTTAATATTTAATATTTAATATTTAATATTTAATATTTAATATTTAATATTTAATATTTAATATTTAATATTTAATATTTAATATTTAATATTAATATTTAATATTTAATATTTAATATTTAATATTTAATATTTAATATTTAATATTTAATATTTAATATTTAATATTTAATATTTAATATTTAATATTTAATATTTAATATTTAATATTTAATATTTAATATTTAATATTTAATATTTAATATTTAATATTTAATATTTAATATTTAATATTTAATATTTAATATTTAATATTTAATATTTAATATTTAATATTTAATATTTAATATTTAATATTTAATATTTAATATTTAATATTTAATATTTAATATTTAATATTTAATATTTAATATTTAATATTTAATATTTAATATTTAATATTTAATATTTAATATTTAATATTTAATATTTAATATTTAATATTTAATATTTAATATTTAATATTTAATATTTAATATTTAATATTTAATATTTAATATTTAATATTTAATATTTAATATTTAATATTTAATATTTAATATTTAATATTTAATATTTAATATTTAATATTTAATATTTAATATTTAATATTTAATATTTAATATTTAATATTTAATATTTAATATTTAATATTTAATATTTAATATTTAATATTTAATATTTAATATTTAATATTTAATATTTAATATTTAATATTTAATATTTAATATTTAATATTTAATATTTAATATTTAATATTTAATATTTAATATTTAATATTTAATATTTAATATTTAATATTTAATATTTAATATTTAATATTTAATATTTAATATTTAATATTTAATATTTAATATTTAATATTTAATATTTAATATTTAATATTTAATATTTAATATTTAATATTTAATATTTAATATTTAATATTTAATATTTAATATTTAATATTTAATATTTAATATTTAATATTTAATATTTAATATTTAATATTTAATATTTAATATTTAATATTTAATATTTAATATTTAATATTTAATATTTAATATTTAATATTTAATATTTAATATTTAATATTTAATATTTAATATTTAATATTTAATATTTAATATTTAATATTTAATATTTAATATTTAATATTTAATATTTAATATTTAATATTTAATATTTAATATTTAATATTTAATATTTAATATTTAATATTTAATATTTAATATTTAATATTTAATATTTAATATTTAATATTAATATTTAATATTTAATATTTAATATTTAATATTTAATATTTAATATTTAATATTTAATATTTAATATTTAATATTTAATATTTAATATTTAATATTTAATATTTAATATTTAATATTTAATATTTAATATTTATATTTAATATTTAATATTTAATATTTAATATTTAATATTTAATATTTAATATTTAATATTTAATATTTAAATATTTATATTTAATATTTAATATTTAATATTTAATATTTAATATTTAATATTTAATATTTAATATTTAATATTTAATATTTAATATTTAATATTTAATATTTAATATTTAATATTTAATATTTAATATTTAATATTTAATATTTAATATTTAATATTTATATTAATATTTAATATTTAATATTTAATATTTAATATTTAATATTTAATATTTAATATTTAATATTTAATATTTAATATTTAATATTTAATATTTAATATTTAATATTTAATATTTAATATTTAATATTTAATATATTAATATTTAATATTTAATATTTAATATTTAATATTTAATATTTAATATTTAATATTTAATATTTAATATTTAATATTAATATTTAATATTTAATATTTAATATTTAATATTTAATATTTATATTTAATATTTAATATTTAATATTTAATATTTAATATTTAATATTTAATATTTAATATTTAATATTTAATATTTAATATTTAATATTTAATATTTAATATTTAATATTTAATATTTAATATTTAATATTTAATATTTAATATTTAATATTTAATATTTAATATTTAATATTTAATATTTAATATTTAATATTTAATATTTAATATTTAATATTTAATATTTAATATTTAATATTTAATATTTAATATTTAATATTTATATTTAATATTTAATATTTAATATTTAATATTTAATATTTAATATTTAATATTTAATATTTAATATTTAATATTTAATATTTAATATTTAATATTTAATATTTATATTATATTTAATATTTAATATTTAATATTTAATATTTAATATTTAATATTTAATATTTAATATTTAATATTTATATTTAATATTTAATATTTAATATTTAATATTTAATATTAATATTTAATATTTAATATTTAATATTTAATATTTATATTAATATTTAATATTTAATATTTAATATTTAATATTTAATATTTAATATTTAATATTTAATATTTAATATTTAATATTTAATATTTAATATTTAATATTTAATATTTAATATTTAATATTTAATATTTAATATTTAATATTTAATATTTAATATTTAATATTTAATATTTAATATTTAATATTTAATATTTAATATTTAATATTTAATATTAATATTTAATATTTAATATTTAATATTTAATAGTTAATATTTATATTAGTTTAAATATTTAATATTTAATATTTAATATT
>CAUJBB010000069.1:0-38220 GCA_963082805.1 Hemicrepidius hirtus
ATATTAAATATTAAATATTAAATATTAAATATTAAATATTAAATATTAAATATTAAATATTAAATATTAAATATTAAATATTAAATATTAAATATTAAATATTAAATATTAAATATTAAATATTAAATATTAAATATTAAATATTAAATATTAAATATTAAATATTAAATATTAAATATTAAATATTAAATATTAAATATTAAATATTAAATATTAAATATTAAATATTAAATATTAAATATTAAATATTAAATATTAAATATTAAATATTAAATATTAAATATTAAATATTAAATATTAAATATTAAATATTAAATATTAAATATTAAATATTAAATATTAAATATTAAATATTAAATATTAAATATTAAATATTAAATATTAAATATTAAATATTAAATATTAAATATTAAATATTAAATATTAAATATTAAATATTAAATATTAAATATTAAATATTAAATATTAAATATTAAATATTAAATATTAAATATTAAATATTAAATATTAAATATTAAATATTAAATATTAAATATTAAATATTAAATATTAAATATTAAATATTAAATATTAAATATTAAATATTAAATATTAAATATTAAATATTAAATATTAAATATTAAATATTAAATATTAAATATTAAATATTAAATATTAAATATTAAATATTAAATATTAAATATTAAATATTAAATATTAAATATTAAATATTAAATATTAAATATTAAATATTAAATATTAAATATTAAATATTAAATATTAAATATTAAATATTAAATATTAAATATTAAATATTAAATATTAAATATTAAATATTAAATATTAAATATTAAATATTAAATATTAAATATTAAATATTAAATATTAAATATTAAATATTAAATATTAAATATTAAATATTAAATATTAAATATTAAATATTAAATATTAAATATTAAATATTAAATATTAAATATTAAATATTAAATATTAAATATTAAATATTAAATATTAAATATTAAATATTAAATATTAAATATTAAATATTAAATATTAAATATTAAATATTAAATATTAAATATTAAATATTAAATATTAAATATTAAATATTAAATATTAAATATTAAATATTAAATATTAAATATTAAATATTAAATATTAAATATTAAATATTAAATATTAAATATTAAATATTAAATATTAAATATTAAATATTAAATATTAAATATTAAATATTAAATATTAAATATTAAATATTAAATATTAAATATTAAATATTAAATATTAAATATTAAATATTAAATATTAAATATTAAATATTAAATATTAAATATTAAATATTAAATATTAAATATTAAATATTAAATATTAAATATTAAATATTAAATATTAAATATTAAATATTAAATATTAAATATTAAATATTAAATATTAAATATTAAATATTAAATATTAAATATTAAATATTAAATATTAAATATTAAATATTAAATATTAAATATTAAATATTAAATATTAAATATTAAATATTAAATATTAAATATTAAATATTAAATATTAAATATTAAATATTAAATATTAAATATTAAATATTAAATATTAAATATTAAATATTAAATATTAAATATTAAATATTAAATATTAAATATTAAATATTAAATATTAAATATTAAATATTAAATATTAAATATTAAATATTAAATATTAAATATTAAATATTAAATATTAAATATTAAATATTAAATATTAAATATTAAATATTAAATATTAAATATTAAATATTAAATATTAAATATTAAATATTAAATATTAAATATTAAATATTAAATATTAAATATTAAATATTAAATATTAAATATTAAATATTAAATATTAAATATTAAATATTAAATATTAAATATTAAATATTAAATATTAAATATTAAATATTAAATATTAAATATTAAATATTAAATATTAAATATTAAATATTAAATATTAAATATTAAATATTAAATATTAAATATTAAATATTAAATATTAAATATTAAATATTAAATATTAAATATTAAATATTAAATATTAAATATTAAATATTAAATATTAAATATTAAATATTAAATATTAAATATTAAATATTAAATATTAAATATTAAATATTAAATATTAAATATTAAATATTAAATATTAAATATTAAATATTAAATATTAAATATTAAATATTAAATATTAAATATTAAATATTAAATATTAAATATTAAATATTAAATATTAAATATTAAATATTAAATATTAAATATTAAATATTAAATATTAAATATTAAATATTAAATATTAAATATTAAATATTAAATATTAAATATTAAATATTAAATATTAAATATTAAATATTAAATATTAAATATTAAATATTAAATATTAAATATTAAATATTAAATATTAAATATTAAATATTAAATATTAAATATTAAATATTAAATATTAAATATTAAATATTAAATATTAAATATTAAATATTAAATATTAAATATTAAATATTAAATATTAAATATTAAATATTAAATATTAAATATTAAATATTAAATATTAAATATTAAATATTAAATATTAAATATTAAATATTAAATATTAAATATTAAATATTAAATATTAAATATTAAATATTAAATATTAAATATTAAATATTAAATATTAAATATTAAATATTAAATATTAAATATTAAATATTAAATGATTTCGAAGGCTTCCGCGGTGATCCATCATGTCAATTTGATTTTCAGGCGTGAGCCGCGTCACTTTATTCACTGGTACTAACGTTTCGCCATCCATTGCAGTTGGCATCTTCGGAGTAACTCTTACAGTTACTCCGAAGATGCCAACTGCAATGGATGGCGAAACGTTAGTACCAGTGAATAAAGTGACGCGGCTCACGCCTGAAAATCAAATTGACATTAAATATTAAATATTAAATATTAAATATTAAATATTAAATATTAAATATTAAATATTAAATATTAAATATTAAATATTAAATATTAAATATTAAATATTAAATATTAAATATTAAATATTAAATATTAAATATTAAATATTAAATATTAAATATTAAATATTAAATATTAAATATTAAATATTAAATATTAAATATTAAATATTAAATATTAAATATTAAATATTAAATATTAAATATTAAATATTAAATATTAAATATTAAATATTAAATATTAAATATTAAATATTAAATATTAAATATTAAATATTAAATATTAAATATTAAATATTAAATATTAAATATTAAATATTAAATATTAAATATTAAATATTAAATATTAAATATTAAATATTAAATATTAAATATTAAATATTAAATATTAAATATTAAATATTAAATATTAAATATTAAATATTAAATATTAAATATTAAATATTAAATATTAAATATTAAATATTAAATATTAAATATTAAATATTAAATATTAAATATTAAATATTAAATATTAAATATTAAATATTAAATATTAAATATTAAATATTAAATATTAAATATTAAATATTAAATATTAAATATTAAATATTAAATATTAAATATTAAATATTAAATATTAAATATTAAATATTAAATATTAAATATTAAATATTAAATATTAAATATTAAATATTAAATATTAAATATTAAATATTAAATATTAAATATTAAATATTAAATATTAAATATTAAATATTAAATATTAAATATTAAATATTAAATATTAAATATTAAATATTAAATATTAAATATTAAATATTAAATATTAAATATTAAATATTAAATATTAAATATTAAATATTAAATATTAAATATTAAATATTAAATATTAAATATTAAATATTAAATATTAAATATTAAATATTAAATATTAAATATTAAATATTAAATATTAAATATTAAATATTAAATATTAAATATTAAATATTAAATATTAAATATTAAATATTAAATATTAAATATTAAATATTAAATATTAAATATTAAATATTAAATATTAAATATTAAATATTAAATATTAAATATTAAATATTAAATATTAAATATTAAATATTAAATATTAAATATTAAATATTAAATATTAAATATTAAATATTAAATATTAAATATTAAATATTAAATATTAAATATTAAATATTAAATATTAAATATTAAATATTAAATATTAAATATTAAATATTAAATATTAAATATTAAATATTAAATATTAAATATTAAATATTAAATATTAAATATTAAATATTAAATATTAAATATTAAATATTAAATATTAAATATTAAATATTAAATATTAAATATTAAATATTAAATATTAAATATTAAATATTAAATATTAAATATTAAATATTAAATATTAAATATTAAATATTAAATATTAAATATTAAATATTAAATATTAAATATTAAATATTAAATATTAAATATTAAATATTAAATATTAAATATTAAATATTAAATATTAAATATTAAATATTAAATATTAAATATTAAATATTAAATATTAAATATTAAATATTAAATATTAAATATTAAATATTAAATATTAAATATTAAATATTAAATATTAAATATTAAATATTAAATATTAAATATTAAATATTAAATATTAAATATTAAATATTAAATATTAAATATTAAATATTAAATATTAAATATTAAATATTAAATATTAAATATTAAATATTAAATATTAAATATTAAATATTAAATATTAAATATTAAATATTAAATATTAAATATTAAATATTAAATATTAAATATTAAATATTAAATATTAAATATTAAATATTAAATATTAAATATTAAATATTAAATATTAAATATTAAATATTAAATATTAAATATTAAATATTAAATATTAAATATTAAATATTAAATATTAAATATTAAATATTAAATATTAAATATTAAATATTAAATATTAAATATTAAATATTAAATATTAAATATTAAATATTAAATATTAAATATTAAATATTAAATATTAAATATTAAATATTAAATATTAAATATTAAATATTAAATATTAAATATTAAATATTAAATATTAAATATTAAATATTAAATATTAAATATTAAATATTAAATATTAAATATTAAATATTAAATATTAAATATTAAATATTAAATATTAAATATTAAATATTAAATATTAAATATTAAATATTAAATATTAAATATTAAATATTAAATATTAAATATTAAATATTAAATATTAAATATTAAATATTAAATATTAAATATTAAATATTAAATATTAAATATTAAATATTAAATATTAAATATTAAATATTAAATATTAAATATTAAATATTAAATATTAAATATTAAATATTAAATATTAAATATTAAATATTAAATATTAAATATTAAATATTAAATATTAAATATTAAATATTAAATATTAAATATTAAATATTAAATATTAAATATTAAATATTAAATATTAAATATTAAATATTAAATATTAAATATTAAATATTAAATATTAAATATTAAATATTAAATATTAAATATTAAATATTAAATATTAAATATTAAATATTAAATATTAAATATTAAATATTAAATATTAAATATTAAATATTAAATATTAAATATTAAATATTAAATATTAAATATTAAATATTAAATATTAAATATTAAATATTAAATATTAAATATTAAATATTAAATATTAAATATTAAATATTAAATATTAAATATTAAATATTAAATATTAAATATTAAATATTAAATATTAAATATTAAATATTAAATATTAAATATTAAATATTAAATATTAAATATTAAATATTAAATATTAAATATTAAATATTAAATATTAAATATTAAATATTAAATATTAAATATTAAATATTAAATATTAAATATTAAATATTAAATATTAAATATTAAATATTAAATATTAAATATTAAATATTAAATATTAAATATTAAATATTAAATATTAAATATTAAATATTAAATATTAAATATTAAATATTAAATATTAAATATTAAATATTAAATATTAAATATTAAATATTAAATATTAAATATTAAATATTAAATATTAAATATTAAATATTAAATATTAAATATTAAATATTAAATATTAAATATTAAATATTAAATATTAAATATTAAATATTAAATATTAAATATTAAATATTAAATATTAAATATTAAATATTAAATATTAAATATTAAATATTAAATATTAAATATTAAATATTAAATATTAAATATTAAATATTAAATATTAAATATTAAATATTAAATATTAAATATTAAATATTAAATATTAAATATTAAATATTAAATATTAAATATTAAATATTAAATATTAAATATTAAATATTAAATATTAAATATTAAATATTAAATATTAAATATTAAATATTAAATATTAAATATTAAATATTAAATATTAAATATTAAATATTAAATATTAAATATTAAATATTAAATATTAAATATTAAATATTAAATATTAAATATTAAATATTAAATATTAAATATTAAATATTAAATATTAAATATTAAATATTAAATATTAAATATTAAATATTAAATATTAAATATTAAATATTAAATATTAAATATTAAATATTAAATATTAAATATTAAATATTAAATATTAAATATTAAATATTAAATATTAAATATTAAATATTAAATATTAAATATTAAATATTAAATATTAAATATTAAATATTAAATATTAAATATTAAATATTAAATATTAAATATTAAATATTAAATATTAAATATTAAATATTAAATATTAAATATTAAATATTAAATATTAAATATTAAATATTAAATATTAAATATTAAATATTAAATATTAAATATTAAATAT
Source organism: Hemicrepidius hirtus (assembly GCA_963082805.1). Lineage (NCBI taxonomy): Eukaryota > Metazoa > Arthropoda > Insecta > Coleoptera > Elateridae > Hemicrepidius > Hemicrepidius hirtus. The sequence continues at coordinate 6,831 of CAUJBB010000069.1, forward strand.
TAAATATTAAATATTAAATATTAAATATTAAATATTAAATATTAAATATTAAATATTAAATATTAAATATTAAATATTAAATATTAAATATTAAATATTAAATATTAAATATTAAATATTAAATATTAAATATTAAATATTAAATATTAAATATTAAATATTAAATATTAAATATTAAATATTAAATATTAAATATTAAATATTAAATATTAAATATTAAATATTAAATATTAAATATTAAATATTAAATATTAAATATTAAATATTAAATATTAAATATTAAATATTAAATATTAAATATTAAATATTAAATATTAAATATTAAATATTAAATATTAAATATTAAATATTAAATATTAAATATTAAATATTAAATATTAAATATTAAATATTAAATATTAAATATTAAATATTAAATATTAAATATTAAATATTAAATATTAAATATTAAATATTAAATATTAAATATTAAATATTAAATATTAAATATTAAATATTAAATATTAAATATTAAATATTAAATATTAAATATTAAATATTAAATATTAAATATTAAATATTAAATATTAAATATTAAATATTAAATATTAAATATTAAATATTAAATATTAAATATTAAATATTAAATATTAAATATTAAATATTAAATATTAAATATTAAATATTAAATATTAAATATTAAATATTAAATATTAAATATTAAATATTAAATATTAAATATTAAATATTAAATATTAAATATTAAATATTAAATATTAAATATTAAATATTAAATATTAAATATTAAATATTAAATATTAAATATTAAATATTAAATATTAAATATTAAATATTAAATATTAAATATTAAATATTAAATATTAAATATTAAATATTAAATATTAAATATTAAATATTAAATATTAAATATTAAATATTAAATATTAAATATTAAATATTAAATATTAAATATTAAATATTAAATATTAAATATTAAATATTAAATATTAAATATTAAATATTAAATATTAAATATTAAATATTAAATATTAAATATTAAATATTAAATATTAAATATTAAATATTAAATATTAAATATTAAATATTAAATATTAAATATTAAATATTAAATATTAAATATTAAATATTAAATATTAAATATTAAATATTAAATATTAAATATTAAATATTAAATATTAAATATTAAATATTAAATATTAAATATTAAATATTAAATATTAAATATTAAATATTAAATATTAAATATTAAATATTAAATATTAAATATTAAATATTAAATATTAAATATTAAATATTAAATATTAAATATTAAATATTAAATATTAAATATTAAATATTAAATATTAAATATTAAATATTAAATATTAAATATTAAATATTAAATATTAAATATTAAATATTAAATATTAAATATTAAATATTAAATATTAAATATTAAATATTAAATATTAAATATTAAATATTAAATATTAAATATTAAATATTAAATATTAAATATTAAATATTAAATATTAAATATTAAATATTAAATATTAAATATTAAATATTAAATATTAAATATTAAATATTAAATATTAAATATTAAATATTAAATATTAAATATTAAATATTAAATATTAAATATTAAATATTAAATATTAAATATTAAATATTAAATATTAAATATTAAATATTAAATATTAAATATTAAATATTAAATATTAAATATTAAATATTAAATATTAAATATTAAATATTAAATATTAAATATTAAATATTAAATATTAAATATTAAATATTAAATATTAAATATTAAATATTAAATATTAAATATTAAATATTAAATATTAAATATTAAATATTAAATATTAAATATTAAATATTAAATATTAAATATTAAATATTAAATATTAAATATTAAATATTAAATATTAAATATTAAATATTAAATATTAAATATTAAATATTAAATATTAAATATTAAATATTAAATATTAAATATTAAATATTAAATATTAAATATTAAATATTAAATATTAAATATTAAATATTAAATATTAAATATTAAATATTAAATATTAAATATTAAATATTAAATATTAAATATTAAATATTAAATATTAAATATTAAATATTAAATATTAAATATTAAATATTAAATATTAAATATTAAATATTAAATATTAAATATTAAATATTAAATATTAAATATTAAATATTAAATATTAAATATTAAATATTAAATATTAAATATTAAATATTAAATATTAAATATTAAATATTAAATATTAAATATTAAATATTAAATATTAAATATTAAATATTAAATATTAAATATTAAATATTAAATATTAAATATTAAATATTAAATATTAAATATTAAATATTAAATATTAAATATTAAATATTAAATATTAAATATTAAATATTAAATATTAAATATTAAATATTAAATATTAAATATTAAATATTAAATATTAAATATTAAATCCCAGCAAACAATCATGTGACATTGATGTACTCAGTACGTCGAAAGTAGGTAACTGTTATAACATCTTTTATTTATGTACTTAGTACGTACCAAAGTGGTCAGAATCGGTTACATAATAATTGTTATATACTATGTACGTAATAAAGTGACGTATTATGTACGTACTATTATTATATACCGCGTATGTACCAATTTGGTCACAATAGTTTACATAATAATTTCTATATACCATGTACGTAATATAAGTGACGTATTATGTACGTACTATTATTATATACCGCGTATGTACCAATTTGGTCACAATAGTTTACATAATAATTTCTATATACCATGTACGTAATATAAGTGACGTATTATGTACGTACTATTTTTATATACCGCGTATGTACCAATTTGGTCACAATAGTTTACATAATAATTTCTATATACCATGTACGTAATATAAGTGACGTATTATGTACGTACTATTTTTATATACCGCGTATGTACCAATTTGGTCACAATAGTTTACATAATAATTGTTATGTACTATGTGCGTAATATAAGTGATGTATTATGTACGTACTATTTTTATATACCGCGTATGTACCAATTTGGTCACAATAGTTTACATAATAATTTCTATATACCATGTACGTAATATAAGTGACGTATTATGTGCGTACTATTTTTATATACCGCGTCTGTACCAATTTGGTCACAATAGTTTACATTATAATTTCTATATACCATGTACGTAATATAAGTGACGTATTATGTACGTACTATTTTTATATACCGCGTATGTACCAATTTGGTCACAATAGTTTACATTATAATTTCTATATACCATGTACGTAATATAAGTGACGTATTATGTACGTACTATTTTTATATACCGCGTATGTACCAATTTGGTCACAATAGTTTACATAATAATTTCTATATACCATGTACGTAATATAAGTGACGTATTATGTACGTACTATTTTTATATACCGCATATGTACCAATTTGGTCACAATAGTTTACGTAATAATTGTTATGTACTATGTACGTAATATAAGTGACGTATTATGTACGTACTATTTTTATATACCGCGTATGTACCAATTTGGTCAGAATAGATTACATAATAATTTTTATATACTATGCATTAGCGGTGATAAGGGAGCATCCTTAAAACTTATTTATGGCCTGTTGTGGGTTAACGGTTAACAGGACTTTCCAGTGGTATACAAAGATATTTTTCCTAAAATTCTTAAATCTTGAACTTACACAATTCAGTGCTCAATAGCTTGTGGAAAATCCCCAGATTAAATATTTAGTCTGTTCATGGAAAACCCACCCTAGTATGGTGTAGAATGTGTAAATAGTAATGAAACAATACTTTCGCATTCCCTGGACTGGAACAATTTCTCTCAATTTTTTGAGGAGGGGGTAGTAACAACCCTTGACAAGACAATACTGTAAGAAAACCTACTTCCAAATACTCATTACTCTTCAGTCCTCAATCAGAATTCGTGCAAAACGCTATTAATTTGTTGTGTGTATGTACTGCTACCTGTAGTAGGTACAATTTTGATTTGTGGTGTTAACGTTCTGAAGAAAACAAAACTTGCAGCTAAATAAAAGTAAGTTTGCGTATATGATTTATTTAATACTTATTAATCGTAATTGGGAGTTTAATGAAATTTATTAGGGTGGGTGGATTGTAATATAATGATGTTCCCCAGAATATTTTATTCCAATTCGAAATTTACAAACTTATTTTTGCCCATGTCTAGTAAATAATCAATTATTATCAATTATTTTATGTGCTCGGTCAATATTAATGCTACCCGTAATACATTCCTGTGAATAAACGTCAAAATGAATACAAAGATAAGAACATATAACCCAACTTTGTTTCTGATTATATCTGAAATAGACACAGTATTTTAGGACTTATATATACGTCTTATATATACAAACCTATACTCTGTAAATTTGACGAAATTAATGTATTTTACTAATACACAAGAAGCATAATATAATTTTATTTATAAAGAGTAATTCAAAATTCAATTTTAAAATTTAGGTATATTGTATTTCTAAGAATCTGTACGTTCAGATATCTATATGCAACGAGTAGATGGCGCTGCGCTTAACAATCACTAGTGATGTTATAGTCGACCAAGTTTATAAGCTTGAGTAAAAGCATGCCAAAGCATACTAAGACGGCGCGCGTAGGGATTACCATGATCAACAAGGCGATTTTCCCAGAGTGAGGCCCTTTCATTGCACCTAGATTTGCGCCGACCGACCCCCTACGTTATTCCTAATGTGAATAACTCGGACCCGTAATTTGACAATTTTTACTTATCAAATACGTACCTACTGTTTATTATATACAAAGTATGTACAGTTGGTACATACTAAATACGTACTGTTTATTATATACACAGTATGTACAGTTGGTACATACTAAATACATACCGTTTATTATATACACAGTACATAGAATAGCTACTCACCAAATATATACTGTTTATTATATACAAAGTATGTACAGTTGGTACATACTAAATATATACTGTTTATTATATACAAAGTATGTACAGTTGGTACATACTAAATATATACTGTTTATTATATACAAAGTATGTACAGTTGGTACATACTAAATATATACTGTTTATTATATACAAAGTATGTACAGTTGGTATATACTAAATACATACTGCACTAAATGTACCAAAGATATCATAAAATTATGTCTACAGTACGTCACAGTAAAGTCAAACATTTGCTGACATCTGTACATTGTCGGTACATCATTATGATGTAAATGGTACATACCATGGTACGTACCAGCACTCAACTTTTATGTACTGCTTACGTACTGAGTACGTAAAATTGTTTGCTGGGATATTAAATATTAAATATTAAATATTAAATATTAAATATTAAATATTAAATATTAAATATTAAATATTAAATATTAAATATTAAATATTAAATATTAAATATTAAATATTAAATATTAAATATTAAATATTAAATATTAAATATTAAATATTAAATATTAAATATTAAATATTAAATATTAAATATTAAATATTAAATATTAAATATTAAATATTAAATATTAAATATTAAATATTAAATATTAAATATTAAATATTAAATATTAAATATTAAATATTAAATATTAAATATTAAATATTAAATATTAAATATTAAATATTAAATATTAAATATTAAATATTAAATATTAAATATTAAATATTAAATATTAAATATTAAATATTAAATATTAAATATTAAATATTAAATATTAAATATTAAATATTAAATATTAAATATTAAATATTAAATATTAAATATTAAATATTAAATATTAAATATTAAATATTAAATATTAAATATTAAATATTAAATATTAAATATTAAATATTAAATATTAAATATTAAATATTAAATATTAAATATTAAATATTAAATATTAAATATTAAATATTAAATATTAAATATTAAATATTAAATATTAAATATTAAATATTAAATATTAAATATTAAATATTAAATATTAAATATTAAATATTAAATATTAAATATTAAATATTAAATATTAAATATTAAATATTAAATATTAAATATTAAATATTAAATATTAAATATTAAATATTAAATATTAAATATTAAATATTAAATATTAAATATTAAATATTAAATATTAAATATTAAATATTAAATATTAAATATTAAATATTAAATATTAAAAATTATTTTTTTTTATATTGATCGATCCTAATTTAGAAAATATAGATTTTTAATGGCATTTTCGATCTATTTGAAAAATTAAATTTAAAAATGTATCCTCAATTGGGATTCGAATCCCAATTGAGGATACATTTTTAAATTTAATTTTTCAAATAGATCGAAAATGCCATTAAAAATCTATATTTTCTAAATTAGGATCGATCAATATAAAAAAAATAATTATTAATATTAACCCTTGGCTGAAAAATGGGTTTCTGCAGATTGAATATTTCCTTGAAGAGTCAGGCCGACTTGAAAGGTAGTTCATCATATGTCTGTAGTGTTTCGACGTTAAAAGCAATTAACATATTAAAAGTTTAAAGAATGTATCATCAAAGGGGATTTGAATACTTGATCCTTGTGGACGTTTCTAACCGTCCGAAATAGCTCAGTTGGTTAGAGCGTTGGTCTAGAAAACCAAAGGTCTTGGGTTCGAATCCCAATTGAGGATACATTTTTAAATTTAATTTTTCAAATAGATCGAAAATGCCATTAAAAATCTATATTTTTTAAATATTAAATATTAAATATTAAATATTAAATATTAAATATTAAATATTAAATATTAAATATTAAATATTAAATATTAAATATTAAATATTAAATATTAAATATTAAATATTAAATATTAAATATTAAATATTAAATATTAAATATTAAATATTAAATATTAAATATTAAATATTAAATATTAAATATTAAATATTAAATATTAAATATTAAATATTAAATATTAAATATTAAATATTAAATATTAAATATTAAATATTAAATATTAAATATTAAATATTAAATATTAAATATTAAATATTAAATATTAAATATTAAATATTAAATATTAAATATTAAATATTAAATATTAAATATTAAATATTAAATATTAAATATTAAATATTAAATATTAAATATTAAATATTAAATATTAAATATTAAATATTAAATATTAAATATTAAATATTAAATATTAAATATTAAATATTAAATATTAAATATTAAATATTAAATATTAAATATTAAATATTAAATATTAAATATTAAATATTAAATATTAAATATTAAATATTAAATATTAAATATTAAATATTAAATATTAAATATTAAATATTAAATATTAAATATTAAATATTAAATATTAAATATTAAATATTAAATATTAAATATTAAATATTAAATATTAAATATTAAATATTAAATATTAAATATTAAATATTAAATATTAAATATTAAATATTAAATATTAAATATTAAATATTAAATATTAAATATTAAATATTAAATATTAAATATTAAATATTAAATATTAAATATTAAATATTAAATATTAAATATTAAATATTAAATATTAAATATTAAATATTAAATATTAAATATTAAATATTAAATATTAAATATTAAATATTAAATATTAAATATTAAATATTAAATATTAAATATTAAATATTAAATATTAAATATTAAATATTAAATATTAAATATTAAATATTAAATATTAAATATTAAATATTAAATATTAAATATTAAATATTAAATATTAAATATTAAATATTAAATATTAAATATTAAATATTAAATATTAAATATTAAATATTAAATATTAAATATTAAATATTAAATATTAAATATTAAATATTAAATATTAAATATTAAATATTAAATATTAAATATTAAATATTAAATATTAAATATTAAATATTAAATATTAAATATTAAATATTAAATATTAAATATTAAATATTAAATATTAAATATTAAATATTAAATATTAAATATTAAATATTAAATATTAAATATTAAATATTAAATATTAAATATTAAATATTAAATATTAAATATTAAATATTAAATATTAAATATTAAATATTAAATATTAAATATTAAATATTAAATATTAAATATTAAATATTAAATATTAAATATTAAATATTAAATATTAAATATTAAATATTAAATATTAAATATTAAATATTAAATATTAAATATTAAATATTAAATATTAAATATTAAATATTAAATATTAAATATTAAATATTAAATATTAAATATTAAATATTAAATATTAAATATTAAATATTAAATATTAAATATTAAATATTAAATATTAAATATTAAATATTAAATATTAAATATTAAATATTAAATATTAAATATTAAATATTAAATATTAAATATTAAATATTAAATATTAAATATTAAATATTAAATATTAAATATTAAATATTAAATATTAAATATTAAATATTAAATATTAAATATTAAATATTAAATATTAAATATTAAATATTAAATATTAAATATTAAATATTAAATATTAAATATTAAATATTAAATATTAAATATTAAATATTAAATATTAAATATTAAATATTAAATATTAAATATTAAATATTAAATATTAAATATTAAATATTAAATATTAAATATTAAATAATAAATTAATATTTATTTTCGTGGTCGTTAATTCTAATATTAGAAGATGTAAATTTTTCGTGGCAATATCGACCAAAGTGAGAAAATTAAATTTTAAAAATGTATCCGCAATTGGGATTTGAACCCAAGACCTTTGGTTTTCCAGACCAACGCTCTAACCAACTGAGCTATTTCGGACAGTTAGAAACGTCCACAAGAATCTAGTATTCAAATCCCCCATTGATGATACATTTCTCAAAGTTTATTCTATATTACCTACCTTAATTATATATGTAAACTACCCATTTTTCAGCCAAGGGTGATTAATTAATATTTATTTTCGTGGTCGTTAATTCTAATATTAGAAGATGTAAATTTTTCGTGGCAATATCGACCAAAGTGAGAAAATTAAATTTTAAAAATGTATCCGCAATTGGGATTTGAACCCAAGACCTTTGGTTTTCCAGACCAACGCTCTAACCAACTGAGCTATTTCGGACAGTTAGAAACGTCCACAAGAATCTAGTATTCAAATCCCCCATTGATGATACATTTCTCAAAGTTTATTCTATATTACCTACCTTAATTATATATGTAAACTACCCATTTTTCAGCCAAGGGTGATTAATTAATATTTATTTTCGTGGTCGTTAATTCTAATATTAGAAGATGTAAATTTTTCGTGGCAATATCGACCAAAGTGAGAAAATTAAATTTTAAAAATGTATCCGCAATTGGGAAATATTAAATATTAAATATTAAATATTAAATATTAAATATTAAATATTAAATATTAAATATTAAATATTAAATATTAAATATTAAATATTAAATATTAAATATTAAATATTAAATATTAAATATTAAATATTAAATATTAAATATTAAATATTAAATATTAAATATTAAATATTAAATATTAAATATTAAATATTAAATATTAAATATTAAATATTAAATATTAAATATTAAATATTAAATATTAAATATTAAATATTAAATATTAAATATTAAATATTAAATATTAAATATTAAATATTAAATATTAAATATTAAATATTAAATATTAAATATTAAATATTAAATATTAAATATTAAATATTAAATATTAAATATTAAATATTAAATATTAAATATTAAATATTAAATATTAAATATTAAATATTAAATATTAAATATTAAATATTAAATATTAAATATTAAATATTAAATATTAAATATTAAATATTAAATATTAAATATTAAATATTAAATATTAAATATTAAATATTAAATATTAAATATTAAATATTAAATATTAAATATTAAATATTAAATATTAAATATTAAATATTAAATATTAAATATTAAATATTAAATATTAAATATTAAATATTAAATATTAAATATTAAATATTAAATATTAAATATTAAATATTAAATATTAAATATTAAATATTAAATATTAAATATTAAATATTAAATATTAAATATTAAATATTAAATATTAAATATTAAATATTAAATATTAAATATTAAATATTAAATATTAAATATTAAATATTAAATATTAAATATTAAATATTAAATATTAAATATTAAATATTAAATATTAAATATTAAATATTAAATATTAAATATTAAATATTAAATATTAAATATTAAATATTAAATATTAAATATTAAATATTAAATATTAAATATTAAATATTAAATATTAAATATTAAATATTAAATATTAAATATTAAATATTAAATATTAAATATTAAATATTAAATATTAAATATTAAATATTAAATATTAAATATTAAATATTAAATATTAAATATTAAATATTAAATATTAAATATTAAATATTAAATATTAAATATTAAATATTAAATATTAAATATTAAATATTAAATATTAAATATTAAATATTAAATATTAAATATTAAATATTAAATATTAAATATTAAATATTAAATATTAAATATTAAATATTAAATATTAAATATTAAATATTAAATATTAAATATTAAATATTAAATATTAAATATTAAATATTAAATATTAAATATTAAATATTAAATATTAAATATTAAATATTAAATATTAAATATTAAATATTAAATATTAAATATTAAATATTAAATATTAAATATTAAATATTAAATATTAAATATTAAATATTAAATATTAAATATTAAATATTAAATATTAAATATTAAATATTAAATATTAAATATTAAATATTAAATATTAAATATTAAATATTAAATATTAAATATTAAATATTAAATATTAAATATTAAATATTAAATATTAAATATTAAATATTAAATATTAAATATTAAATATTAAATATTAAATATTAAATATTAAATATTAAATATTAAATATTAAATATTAAATATTAAATATTAAATATTAAATATTAAATATTAAATATTAAATATTAAATATTAAATATTAAATATTAAATATTAAATATTAAATATTAAATATTAAATATTAAATATTAAATATTAAATATTAAATATTAAATATTAAATATTAAATATTAAATATTAAATATTAAATATTAAATATTAAATATTAAATATTAAATATTAAATATTAAATATTAAATATTAAATATTAAATATTAAATATTAAATATTAAATATTAAATATTAAATATTAAATATTAAATATTAAATATTAAATATTAAATATTAAATATTAAATATTAAATATTAAATATTAAATATTAAATATTAAATATTAAATATTAAATATTAAATATTAAATATTAAATATTAAATATTAAATATTAAATATTAAATATTAAATATTAAATATTAAATATTAAATATTAAATATTAAATATTAAATATTAAATATTAAATATTAAATATTAAATATTAAATATTAAATATTAAATATTAAATATTAAATATTAAATATTAAATATTAAATATTAAATATTAAATATTAAATATTAAATATTAAATATTAAATATTAAATATTAAATATTAAATATTAAATATTAAATATTAAATATTAAATATTAAATATTAAATATTAAATATTAAATATTAAATATTAAATATTAAATATTAAATATTAAATATTAAATATTAAATATTAAATATTAAATATTAAATATTAAATATTAAATATTAAATATTAAATATTAAATATTAAATATTAAATATTAAATATTAAATATTAAATATTAAATATTAAATATTAAATATTAAATATTAAATATTAAATATTAAATATTAAATATTAAATATTAAATATTAAATATTAAATATTAAATATTAAATATTAAATATTAAATATTAAATATTAAATATTAAATATTAAATATTAAATATTAAATATTAAATATTAAATATTAAATATTAAATATTAAATATTAAATATTAAATATTAAATATTAAATATTAAATATTAAATATTAAATATTAAATATTAAATATTAAATATTAAATATTAAATATTAAATATTAAATATTAAATATTAAATATTAAATATTAAATATTAAATATTAAATATTAAATATTAAATATTAAATATTAAATATTAAATATTAAATATTAAATATTAAATATTAAATATTAAATATTAAATATTAAATATTAAATATTAAATATTAAATATTAAATATTAAATATTAAATATTAAATATTAAATATTAAATATTAAATATTAAATATTAAATATTAAATATTAAATATTAAATATTAAATATTAAATATTAAATATTAAATATTAAATATTAAATATTAAATATTAAATATTAAATATTAAATATTAAATATTAAATATTAAATATTAAATATTAAATATTAAATATTAAATATTAAATATTAAATATTAAATATTAAATATTAAATATTAAATATTAAATATTAAATATTAAATATTAAATATTAAATATTAAATATTAAATATTAAATATTAAATATTAAATATTAAATATTAAATATTAAATATTAAATATTAAATATTAAATATTAAATATTAAATATTAAATATTAAATATTAAATATTAAATATTAAATATTAAATATTAAATATTAAATATTAAATATTAAATATTAAATATTAAATATTAAATATTAAATATTAAATATTAAATATTAAATATTAAATATTAAATATTAAATATTAAATATTAAATATTAAATATTAAATATTAAATATTAAATATTAAATATTAAATATTAAATATTAAATATTAAATATTAAATATTAAATATTAAATATTAAATATTAAATATTAAATATTAAATATTAAATATTAAATATTAAATATTAAATATTAAATATTAAATATTAAATATTAAATATTAAATATTAAATATTAAATATTAAATATTAAATATTAAATATTAAATATTAAATATTAAATATTAAATATTAAATATTAAATATTAAATATTAAATATTAAATATTAAATATTAAATATTAAATATTAAATATTAAATATTAAATATTAAATATTAAATATTAAATATTAAATATTAAATATTAAATATTAAATATTAAATATTAAATATTAAATATTAAATATTAAATATTAAATATTAAATATTAAATATTAAATATTAAATATTAAATATTAAATATTAAATATTAAATATTAAATATTAAATATTAAATATTAAATATTAAATATTAAATATTAAATATTAAATATTAAATATTAAATATTAAATATTAAATATTAAATATTAAATATTAAATATTAAATATTAAATATTAAATATTAAATATTAAATATTAAATATTAAATATTAAATATTAAATATTAAATATTAAATATTAAATATTAAATATTAAATATTAAATATTAAATATTAAATATTAAATATTAAATATTAAATATTAAATATTAAATATTAAATATTAAATATTAAATATTAAATATTAAATATTAAATATTAAATATTAAATATTAAATATTAAATATTAAATATTAAATATTAAATATTAAATATTAAATATTAAATATTAAATATTAAATATTAAATATTAAATATTAAATATTAAATATTAAATATTAAATATTAAATATTAAATATTAAATATTAAATATTAAATATTAAATATTAAATATTAAATATTAAATATTAAATATTAAATATTAAATATTAAATATTAAATATTAAATATTAAATATTAAATATTAAATATTAAATATTAAATATTAAATATTAAATATTAAATATTAAATATTAAATATTAAATATTAAATATTAAATATTAAATATTAAATATTAAATATTAAATATTAAATATTAAATATTAAATATTAAATATTAAATATTAAATATTAAATATTAAATATTAAATATTAAATATTAAATATTAAATATTAAATATTAAATATTAAATATTAAATATTAAATATTAAATATTAAATATTAAATATTAAATATTAAATATTAAATATTAAATATTAAATATTAAATATTAAATATTAAATATTAAATATTAAATATTAAATATTAAATATTAAATATTAAATATTAAATATTAAATATTAAATATTAAATATTAAATATTAAATATTAAATATTAAATATTAAATATTAAATATTAAATATTAAATATTAAATATTAAATATTAAATATTAAATATTAAATATTAAATATTAAATATTAAATATTAAATATTAAATATTAAATATTAAATATTAAATATTAAATATTAAATATTAAATATTAAATATTAAATATTAAATATTAAATATTAAATATTAAATATTAAATATTAAATATTAAATATTAAATATTAAATATTAAATATTAAATATTAAATATTAAATATTAAATATTAAATATTAAATATTAAATATTAAATATTAAATATTAAATATTAAATATTAAATATTAAATATTAAATATTAAATATTAAATATTAAATATTAAATATTAAATATTAAATATTAAATATTAAATATTAAATATTAAATATTAAATATTAAATATTAAATATTAAATATTAAATATTAAATATTAAATATTAAATATTAAATATTAAATATTAAATATTAAATATTAAATATTAAATATTAAATATTAAATATTAAATATTAAATATTAAATATTAAATATTAAATATTAAATATTAAATATTAAATATTAAATATTAAATATTAAATATTAAATATTAAATATTAAATATTAAATATTAAATATTAAATATTAAATATTAAATATTAAATATTAAATATTAAATATTAAATATTAAATATTAAATATTAAATATTAAATATTAAATATTAAATATTAAATATTAAATATTAAATATTAAATATTAAATATTAAATATTAAATATTAAATATTAAATATTAAATATTAAATATTAAATATTAAATATTAAATATTAAATATTAAATATTAAATATTAAATATTAAATATTAAATATTAAATATTAAATATTAAATATTAAATATTAAATATTAAATATTAAATATTAAATATTAAATATTAAATATTAAATATTAAATATTAAATATTAAATATTAAATATTAAATATTAAATATTAAATATTAAATATTAAATATTAAATATTAAATATTAAATATTAAATATTAAATATTAAATATTAAATATTAAATATTAAATATTAAATATTAAATATTAAATATTAAATATTAAATATTAAATATTAAATATTAAATATTAAATATTAAATATTAAATATTAAATATTAAATATTAAATATTAAATATTAAATATTAAATATTAAATATTAAATATTAAATATTAAATATTAAATATTAAATATTAAATATTAAATATTAAATATTAAATATTAAATATTAAATATTAAATATTAAATATTAAATATTAAATATTAAATATTAAATATTAAATATTAAATATTAAATATTAAATATTAAATATTAAATATTAAATATTAAATATTAAATATTAAATATTAAATATTAAATATTAAATATTAAATATTAAATATTAAATATTAAATATTAAATATTAAATATTAAATATTAAATATTAAATATTAAATATTAAATATTAAATATTAAATATTAAATATTAAATATTAAATATTAAATATTAAATATTAAATATTAAATATTAAATATTAAATATTAAATATTAAATATTAAATATTAAATATTAAATATTAAATATTAAATATTAAATATTAAATATTAAATATTAAATATTAAATATTAAATATTAAATATTAAATATTAAATATTAAATATTAAATATTAAATATTAAATATTAAATATTAAATATTAAATATTAAATATTAAATATTAAATATTAAATATTAAATATTAAATATTAAATATTAAATATTAAATATTAAATATTAAATATTAAATATTAAATATTAAATATTAAATATTAAATATTAAATATTAAATATTAAATATTAAATATTAAATATTAAATATTAAATATTAAATATTAAATATTAAATATTAAATATTAAATATTAAATATTAAATATTAAATATTAAATATTAAATATTAAATATTAAATATTAAATATTAAATATTAAATATTAAATATTAAATATTAAATATTAAATATTAAATATTAAATATTAAATATTAAATATTAAATATTAAATATTAAATATTAAATATTAAATATTAAATATTAAATATTAAATATTAAATATTAAATATTAAATATTAAATATTAAATATTAAATATTAAATATTAAATATTAAATATTAAATATTAAATATTAAATATTAAATATTAAATATTAAATATTAAATATTAAATATTAAATATTAAATATTAAATATTAAATATTAAATATTAAATATTAAATATTAAATATTAAATATTAAATATTAAATATTAAATATTAAATATTAAATATTAAATATTAAATATTAAATATTAAATATTAAATATTAAATATTAAATATTAAATATTAAATATTAAATATTAAATATTAAATATTAAATATTAAATATTAAATATTAAATATTAAATATTAAATATTAAATATTAAATATTAAATATTAAATATTAAATATTAAATATTAAATATTAAATATTAAATATTAAATATTAAATATTAAATATTAAATATTAAATATTAAATATTAAATATTAAATATTAAATATTAAATATTAAATATTAAATATTAAATATTAAATATTAAATATTAAATATTAAATATTAAATATTAAATATTAAATATTAAATATTAAATATTAAATATTAAATATTAAATATTAAATATTAAATATTAAATATTAAATATTAAATATTAAATATTAAATATTAAATATTAAATATTAAATATTAAATATTAAATATTAAATATTAAATATTAAATATTAAATATTAAATATTAAATATTAAATATTAAATATTAAATATTAAATATTAAATATTAAATATTAAATATTAAATATTAAATATTAAATATTAAATATTAAATATTAAATATTAAATATTAAATATTAAATATTAAATATTAAATATTAAATATTAAATATTAAATATTAAATATTAAATATTAAATATTAAATATTAAATATTAAATATTAAATATTAAATATTAAATATTAAATATTAAATATTAAATATTAAATATTAAATATTAAATATTAAATATTAAATATTAAATATTAAATATTAAATATTAAATATTAAATATTAAATATTAAATATTAAATATTAAATATTAAATATTAAATATTAAATATTAAATATTAAATATTAAATATTAAATATTAAATATTAAATATTAAATATTAAATATTAAATATTAAATATTAAATATTAAATATTAAATATTAAATATTAAATATTAAATATTAAATATTAAATATTAAATATTAAATATTAAATATTAAATATTAAATATTAAATATTAAATATTAAATATTAAATATTAAATATTAAATATTAAATATTAAATATTAAATATTAAATATTAAATATTAAATATTAAATATTAAATATTAAATATTAAATATTAAATATTAAATATTAAATATTAAATATTAAATATTAAATATTAAATATTAAATATTAAATATTAAATATTAAATATTAAATATTAAATATTAAATATTAAATATTAAATATTAAATATTAAATATTAAATATTAAATATTAAATATTAAATATTAAATATTAAATATTAAATATTAAATATTAAATATTAAATATTAAATATTAAATATTAAATATTAAATATTAAATATTAAATATTAAATATTAAATATTAAATATTAAATATTAAATATTAAATATTAAATATTAAATATTAAATATTAAATATTAAATATTAAATATATTAAATATTAAATATTAAATATTAAATATTAAATATTAAATATTAAATATTAAATATTAAATATTAAATATTAAATATTAAATATTAAATATTAAATATTAAATATTAAATATTAAATATTAAATATTAAATATTAAATATTAAATATTAAATATTAAATATTAAATATTAAATATTAAATATTAAATATTAAATATTAAATATTAAATATTAAATATTAAATATTAAATATTAAATATTAAATATTAAATATTAAATAATAAATATTAAAAATTATTTTTTTTATATTGATCGATCCTAATTTAGAAAATATAGATTTTTAATGGCATTCGATCTATTTGAAAAATTAAATTTTAAAAATGTATCCTCAATTGGGATTCGAACCCAAGACCTTTGGTTTTCTAGACCAACGCTCTAACCAACTGAGCTATTTCGGACGGTTAGAAACGTCCACAAGGATCAAGTATTCAAATCCCCTTTGATGATACATTCTTTAAACTTTAATATGTTAATTGCTTTTAACGTCGAAACACTACAGACATATGATGAACTACCTTTCAAGTCGGCCTGACTCTTCAAGGAAATATTCAATCTGCAGAAACCCATTTTTCAGCCAAGGGTTAATATTAATAATTATTTTTTTTATATTGATCGATCCTAATTTAGAAAATATAGATTTTTAATGGCATTCGATCTATTTGAAAAATTAAATTTTAAAAATGTATCCTCAATTGGGATTCGAACCCAAGACCTTTGGTTTTCTAGACCAACGCTCTAACCAACTGAGCTATTTCGGACGGTTAGAAACGTCCACAAGGATCAAGTATTCAAATCCCCTTTGATGATACATTCTTTAAACTTTAATATGTTAATTGCTTTTAACGTCGAAACACTACAGACATATGATGAACTACCTTTCAAGTCGGCCTGACTCTTCAAGGAAATATTCAATCTGCAGAAACCCATTTTTCAGCCAAGGGTTAATATTAATAATTATTTTTTTTATATTGATCGATCCTAATTTAGAAAATTCGAATGGGTTCGAATCCCAATTGAGGATACATTTTTAAAATTTAATTTTTCAAATAGATCGAATGCCATTAAAAATCTATATTTTTTAAATATTAAATATTAAATATTAAATATTAAATATTAAATATTAAATATTAAATATTAAATATTAAATATTAAATATTAAATATTAAATATTAAATATTAAATATTAAATATTAAATATTAAATATTAAATATTAAATATTAAATATTAAATATTAAATATTAAATATTAAATATTAAATATTAAATATTAAATATTAAATATTAAATATTAAATATTAAATATTAAATATTAAATATTAAATATTAAATATTAAATATTAAATATTAAATATTAAATATTAAATATTAAATATTAAATATTAAATATTAAATATTAAATATTAAATATTAAATATTAAATATTAAATATTAAATATTAAATATTAAATATTAAATATTAAATATTAAATATTAAATATTAAATATTAAATATTAAATATTAAATATTAAATATTAAATATTAAATATTAAATATTAAATATTAAATATTAAATATTAAATATTAAATATTAAATATTAAATATTAAATATTAAATATTAAATATTAAATATTAAATATTAAATATTAAATATTAAATATTAAATATTAAATATTAAATATTAAATATTAAATATTAAATATTAAATATTAAATATTAAATATTAAATATTAAATATTAAATATTAAATATTAAATATTAAATATTAAATATTAAATATTAAATATTAAATATTAAATATTAAATATTAAATATTAAATATTAAATATTAAATATTAAATATTAAATATTAAATATTAAATATTAAATATTAAATATTAAATATTAAATATTAAATATTAAATATTAAATATTAAATATTAAATATTAAATATTAAATATTAAATATTAAATATTAAATATTAAATATTAAATATTAAATATTAAATATTAAATATTAAATATTAAATATTAAATATTAAATATTAAATATTAAATATTAAATATTAAATATTAAATATTAAATATTAAATATTAAATATTAAATATTAAATATTAAATATTAAATATTAAATATTAAATATTAAATATTAAATATTAAATATTAAATATTAAATATTAAATATTAAATATTAAATATTAAATATTAAATATTAAATATTAAATATTAAATATTAAATATTAAATATTAAATATTAAATATTAAATATTAAATATTAAATATTAAATATTAAATATTAAATATTAAATATTAAATATTAAATATTAAATATTAAATATTAAATATTAAATATTAAATATTAAATATTAAATATTAAATATTAAATATTAAATATTAAATATTAAATATTAAATATTAAATATTAAATATTAAATATTAAATATTAAATATTAAATATTAAATATTAAATATTAAATATTAAATATTAAATATTAAATATTAAATATTAAATATTAAATATTAAATATTAAATATTAAATATTAAATATTAAATATTAAATATTAAATATTAAATATTAAATATTAAATATTAAATATTAAATATTAAATATTAAATATTAAATATTAAATATTAAATATTAAATATTAAATATTAAATATTAAATATTAAATATTAAATATTAAATATTAAATATTAAATATTAAATATTAAATATTAAATATTAAATATTAAATATTAAATATTAAATATTAAATATTAAATATTAAATATTAAATATTAAATATTAAATATTAAATATTAAATATTAAATATTAAATATTAAATATTAAATATTAAATATTAAATATTAAATATTAAATATTAAATATTAAATATTAAATATTAAATATTAAATATTAAATATTAAATATTAAATATTAAATATTAAATATTAAATATTAAATATTAAATATTAAATATTAAATATTAAATATTAAATATTAAATATTAAATATTAAATATTAAATATTAAATATTAAATATTAAATATTAAATATTAAATATTAAATATTAAATATTAAATATTAAATATTAAATATTAAATATTAAATATTAAATATTAAATATTAAATATTAAATATTAAATATTAAATATTAAATATTAAATATTAAATATTAAATATTAAATATTAAATATTAAATATTAAATATTAAATATTAAATATTAAATATTAAATATTAAATATTAAATATTAAATATTAAATATTAAATATTAAATATTAAATATTAAATATTAAATATTAAATATTAAATATTAAATATTAAATATTAAATATTAAATATTAAATATTAAATATTAAATATTAAATATTAAATATTAAATATTAAATATTAAATATTAAATATTAAATATTAAATATTAAATATTAAATATTAAATATTAAATATTAAATATTAAATATTAAATATTAAATATTAAATATTAAATATTAAATATTAAATATTAAATATTAAATATTAAATATTAAATATTAAATATTAAATATTAAATATTAAATATTAAATATTAAATATTAAATATTAAATATTAAATATTAAATATTAAATATTAAATATTAAATATTAAATATTAAATATTAAATATTAAATATTAAATATTAAATATTAAATATCAAATATCAAATATCAAATATCAAATATCAAATATCAAATATCAAATATTAAATATTAAATATTAAATATTAAATATTAAATATTAAATATTAAATATTAAATATTAAATATTAAATATTAAATATTAAATATTAAATATTAAATATTAAATATTAAATATTAAATATTAAATATTAAATATTAAATATTAAATATTAAATATTAAATATTAAATATTAAATATTAAATATTAAATATTAAATATTAAATATTAAATATTAAATATTAAATATTAAATATTAAATATTAAATATTAAATATTAAATATTAAATATTAAATATTAAATATTAAATATTAAATATTAAATATTAAATATTAAATATTAAATATTAAATATTAAATATTAAATATTAAATATTAAATATTAAATATTAAATATTAAATATTAAATATTAAATATTAAATATTAAATATTAAATATTAAATATTAAATATTAAATATTAAATATTAAATATTAAATATTAAATATTAAATATTAAATATTAAATATTAAATATTAAATATTAAATATTAAATATTAAATATTAAATATTAAATATTAAATATTAAATATTAAATATTAAATATTAAATATTAAATATTAAATATTAAATATTAAATATTAAATATTAAATATTAAATATTAAATATTAAATATTAAATATTAAATATTAAATATTAAATATTAAATATTAAATATTAAATATTAAATATTAAATATTAAATATTAAATATTAAATATTAAATATTAAATATTAAATATTAAATATTAAATATTAAATATTAAATATTAAATATTAAATATTAAATATTAAATATTAAATATTAAATATTAAATATTAAATATTAAATATTAAATATTAAATATTAAATATTAAATATTAAATATTAAATATTAAATATTAAATATTAAATATTAAATATTAAATATTAAATATTAAATATTAAATATTAAATATTAAATATTAAATATTAAATATTAAATATTAAATATTAAATATTAAATATTAAATATTAAATATTAAATATTAAATATTAAATATTAAATATTAAATATTAAATATTAAATATTAAATATTAAATATTAAATATTAAATATTAAATATTAAATATTAAATATTAAATATTAAATATTAAATATTAAATATTAAATATTAAATATTAAATATTAAATATTAAATATTAAATATTAAATATTAAATATTAAATATTAAATATTAAATATTAAATATTAAATATTAAATATTAAATATTAAATATTAAATATTAAATATTAAATATTAAATATTAAAAATTAATAATTATTTTTTTATATTGATCGATCCTAATTTAGAAAATATAGATTTTTAATGGCA
This sequence comes from Hemicrepidius hirtus, assembly GCA_963082805.1. NCBI lineage: Eukaryota > Metazoa > Arthropoda > Insecta > Coleoptera > Elateridae > Hemicrepidius > Hemicrepidius hirtus. Next base: position 29,797 of record CAUJBB010000069.1, read on the forward strand.
TTTTCGATCTATTTGAAAAATTAAATTTAAAAATGTATCCTCAATTGGGATTCGAACCCAAGACCTTTGGTTTTCCAGACCAACGCTCTAACCAACTGAGCTATTTCGGACGGTTAGAAACGTCCACAAGGATCAAGTATTCAAATCCCCTTTGATGATACATTGTGATCCTTGTGGACGTTTCTAACCGTCCGAAATAGCTCAGTTGGTTAGAGCGTTGGTCTGGAAAACCAAAGGTCTTGGGTTCGAATCCCAATTGAGGATACATTTTTAAATTTAATTTTTCAAATAGATCGAAAATGCCATTAAAAATCTATATTTTCTTAAATATTAAATATTAAATATTAAATATTAAATATTAAATATTAAATATTAAATATTAAATATTAAATATTAAATATTAAATATTAAATATTAAATATTAAATATTAAATATTAAATATTAAATATTAAATATTAAATATTAAATATTAAATATTAAATATTAAATATTAAATATTAAATATTAAATATTAAATATTAAATATTAAATATTAAATATTAAATATTAAATATTAAATATTAAATATTAAATATTAAATATTAAATATTAAATATTAAATATTAAATATTAAATATTAAATATTAAATATTAAATATTAAATATTAAATATTAAATATTAAATATTAAATATTAAATATTAAATATTAAATATTAAATATTCAATATTCAATATTAAATATTAAATATTAAATATTAAATATTAAATATTAAATATTAAATATTAAATATTAAATATTAAATATTAAATATTAAATATTAAATATTAAATATTAAATATTAAATATTAAATATTAAATATTAAATATTAAATATTAAATATTAAATATTAAATATTAAATATTAAATATTAAATATTAAATATTAAATATTAAATATTAAATATTAAATATTAAATATTAAATATTAAATATTAAATATTAAATATTAAATATTAAATATTAAATATTAAATATTAAATATTAAATATTAAATATTAAATATTAAATATTAAATATTAAATATTAAATATTAAATATTAAATATTAAATATTAAATATTAAATATTAAATATTAAATATTAAATATTAAATATTAAATATTAAATATTAAATATTAAATATTAAATATTAAATATTAAATATTAAATATTAAATATTAAATATTAAATATTAAATATTAAATATTAAATATTAAATATTAAATATTAAATATTAAATATTAAATATTAAATATTAAATATTAAATATTAAATATTAAATATTAAATATTAAATATTAAATATTAAATATTAAATATTAAATATTAAATATTAAATATTAAATATTAAATATTAAATATTAAATATTAAATATTAAATATTAAATATTAAATATTAAATATTAAATATTAAATATTAAATATTAAATATTAAATATTAAATATTAAATATTAAATATTAAATATTAAATATTAAATATTAAATATTAAATATTAAATATTAAATATTAAATATTAAATATTAAATATTAAATATTAAATATTAAATATTAAATATTAAATATTAAATATTAAATATTAAATATTAAATATTAAATATTAAATATTAAATATTAAATATTAAATATTAAATATTAAATATTAAATATTAAATATTAAATATTAAATATTAAATATTAAATATTAAATATTAAATATTAAATATTAAATATTAAATATTAAATATTAAATATTAAATATTAAATATTAAATATTAAATATTAAATATTAAATATTAAATATTAAATATTAAATATTAAATATTAAATATTAAATATTAAATATTAAATATTAAATATTAAATATTAAATATTAAATATTAAATATTAAATATTAAATATTACATATTACATATTAAATATTAAATATTAAATATTAAATATTAAATATTAAATATTAAATATTAAATATTAAATATTAAATATTAAATATTAAATATTAAATATTAAATATTAAATATTAAATATTAAATATTAAATATTAAATATTAAATATTAAATATTAAATATTAAATATTAAATATTAAATATTAAATATTAAATATTAAATATTAAATATTAAATATTAAATATTAAATATTAAATATTAAATATTAAATATTAAATATTAAATATTAAATATTAAATATAGTCCAGGCAACGAATGATTATAGAGGGAAATTTTAGGGACAGAAAATTTAACTTCAGAACTTTGTTTGGACTAGTCTGGAGATGAACATATCAAAAGTCCCCACTCCTAGGAGGTGAGCGCGGCGGAGGGGGGTACTTTAAAGGTCCCATTTTTTGGTGTTTCGCTTATATCTTGGAAACTATGTGTCGTAGCGACTTGATTATTCTATACAAAATTAAAGCTGACAAAATTTTCTACAAGAATCACTACTTATATTTCTCGATATGTTGTTCAGTTCTCGAGATATCCGCCCTCGAAATTCGGAAATTGCGGAAAACAATTTTTTTGTCTCACGTTTTTTGCTCTATTTGTTAAGATAACTCTTCAAATGTTGTTCCCACGAAAAAGGCGTAAGAAAAGAAGTTGTAGAGCATTAAATTTTCTTCAAGAATATATAGTATTTTGTTTTTTTAAATCAAACGGTTCAAGAGTTAAAGCCATTTTAGTATATTGTCCGAAATCCTAGGTTTCGCGAGAAAATTCAACTTTGGTATTTTTTACTTTTTCTTTATTCGAACCCCATTGCACGTGCCAAAATATTAGTAGTCATATGACAAAAATACACACATAGCATTACACATAGCATATTACCTGTACGTGAATAAGGGTAGATCAAGTAATTAACAAGAATTTCATTTCAACTTTATGTTTATTATAATATAATACCTGCATATAACGTAATGTTTTAATGTAATGTTAACCCTAATGTTAATGTGTTTATCGTTAAATATAACGTTTTCATATGTCTTCATTCTCTCTGGGCTCTCTTTGGGCGGGAGGGTCCTGGCTCTTCGAGGGAAGAGGGTTCTATTTCATCTGGGCCGGTTTGATCTTCATCGAGGATAACCGGGAGTGCATCTGTATCCTCTTCTTCGTCATCCGTGTCAAAGGCAGGGCCTCCATTGAAACAGTTCCCCTGGCAGTTTTGGCAGGCTAAAGAACACTTCAGAAATGCTTTTTTGCAACCACATTTTGTGGTTGCACAATCTTTTGTGCACCTACAAAATACCATTTTCAAAATTTCGTCAGGTGCAGCCGGCAACTCGCTGTGCACTGGGGATAGAAGATTGTTTTGGCGCTTCCATCCATACATGTGAGGGGGCAGCTCATTTCCCAGCCACAATTGAACTTGGTGGAAGGTTCTGAGGGAATGTTGTTTCGCAGCCCCCTCAGAAGGTGGAAGACAACAAATGTCCGGTCTGATGTTAGCAACTGATTTAACAAAGGATTGGTACCGGTAAGCGTTGAGAGATTCTTCTTTGGGTGGGGCCCCATACCATTTCAAAAGACACTTGTTCCCAGCTTTTTCTATGTCTTCTTTCGTTGCTGAAGCATTTCTGAAGACTGCAGCAGCCTGTTGGAGGTCGGAGGACTTCAGATAAAGATTTGCAAATGCAACCTTGCTCTTACGGAATGCAGACGACGTCGTATCGCACCCTGTGAAGGCATGCAAGAATAAAATATCTCTCAGGCCCTGCGTCTGAAGCTCCTGGGTAGAAAAATATGACGTTTTGATCTTTCCACGCCCAGGTTTGATAAAAATGATGTCCTGATCTGGAGGTGTTTTTGCCATCAAGAGTACTATTAGGTCGACGTCCTCACCAATAACACCTACAGTGGTTGTTTCAGATAATTCCACAGCCGTGTCTACAATGAGTACGTCTGCATCGTTCTGGGCTTGAAGCACTCTGATTTCCTTTGCCTGTAACTTCAATTTCAGCATGTCGATGAGTCGGCTTTTGTTGAAGACGTTTGAAAGAAAATCTTCCTGTTTCACATTTATCTGTGTATCCTCACCGAAATTAATGTTGGCAGATTTGCTGAGGGGGTACCTCCTTTGCTGTTCAGCGACCTTGGTACTTGATGAAGTAGTGTATCCATCGAAGACTACAGTGCAATTGCATCCACGGTAGTGATTGTAGATAAAATTGATGTAGCCATTACAAATGTCAGATATTTGGGCGCCTCTTTGCCAAATAACTTTGTGGATTAGAAGTCCTCCATCCATAACAACGTCCAATTGTGCCACATATACATCTTTGGTTGTGGGAACAAGAAGTTTGTAGAGAACTGACTTCGTCGATTTCCTCATTCCACTCTCATTGAAAAAGGCTAAAGGGAAAGGAGCTAATTCATACTGCAAATATGTTTTCAAATCTTCATCCGTTTTCTTGCTTATGGATATACGTTGGAATAGCAAGAAAGGATCCACAGACACCTTTTCGTCATTGATCTTGATTGATGAGCTTACTGTCGAAAGTGGGAGTGCTAGATCTTTTCTAGTGAGTTTGATATTAGAAAATGCAGAATTCACCATTTTAGCCATTGCTCGCTTACCGACCGCAACAGCATCGTAGCAAGTTATGGATTTATCTCCAACCACCCCTGTTGCAATAGACATTATGTCGCTAGTATCTGGGAAGGGAGAATATTTTTCAAACCAATCGGTGAGCTTGGCGACATCAGCTGCATCCTTAGTTTGGCGGGCATGTCCGAAATCTTTATGCTGTTCACTTGTGGCAAACAGGACCCCACAAAACTCTTCTAAACAGGTGCAAATATCGTTAGTTGCACTCATTCCAATTACCCATTTGCTGAGTGTACTATTTGTGACCCCTCTACCACGCGTCATGCCACCTTGGCTGGAAAACGATCTCATGAGGGTGGTCTCAATGGTCATGTCGGACCACACTCCTGACCAAAATCGATCCGATCGCCGCATTGCGAAGTAACTGTCATTTACAAATTTACGGTAATCTTCAGCTGATAGTTTTGAATGCAGATTCTCCATATCTTGCACGTATAGATGACATGATTTGGCATAGGGAAAGTGCCCTGCAGCATGGAAGTAAGGTATCATTCGCTTTACACAATCGAGGTGTCCATTCCAATCCCCAGACCGCTCTGCATGTATGTATTCTTTCATCAGACATACCATTTTGAAGTACTGAACCCACAGCTGTGCTGTCGGTCCCTTCCTAGTTAGTTGCTCCAAAACAGCTCCAAATTTTGTGGAAATGTTGTGAAGGTGAGCATTGGTGTTAATTGACAGCAGGGATGGAGGTTCATCAACAAAATTCGACGTCATTTCTTCTACACATGCCTGCTCTTCTCCGGTCAACTGGACGTTCTGTAATATTATTTTTGACAAAGCAGTGGTTGCAAGCAAATGTCCTCTTACTGCCCTGGCAAAAGCATGTCCTTGCAGCATTTTGTCTACTGACAGTGGAGCATAGACTGTACTCAGAAGTTCCTTAAGACCACTTCCAGACATCAGATACCCAATTGCTCCCAAATAAGACATGAGGAGATGAAATCCCCCAAGGCGCACCACACATTTTGATATTTTTGAGTTAGGAGGAGCACCTGCCACGATTTCCCTAGCCTTCCAGTAAAGGGGCTGGTCAAACGTTATGATCAAGGATTGTTGCTCTTCCCAACATAAATTGGATGCATATTGTAATGCAGTGTTGATGGTATCATAGCTGGATGGAGGAGCATTTATGAAAGGCAGTGTAATAACTCTTGTCTTTTCGCTGTAACATCCTGTTGTAATCGACTGCATATATCCTTTCCACTCAGGTATTTGAATACCTTGCTGCTTGGCAGCGTACCACAGAATTTCATGAGGACCAGGATGTCTAGGTTCATCTGGGATTACCAATTCTTGAACAGTGATGGACTGCAATCCCACTTCATGGCCGTGTAGCATTTCGACTGGAATGAGCCCAAGTTTCCCAGTCTCTAGCGATGTAGGCATCTTGGTCAGTCTAGGAAAGCCTGATCCACTCTCCACAGAACTGGCTGGTGTGATACATCTGATACCACCCATGGCATGAAAAGAATTTAGCCCGTCAATAGTACATGCATTGAAATCAGCATTGTCAAAGACAAACTGGCTGAATGAATTTGTCTTGAAATTTGGTTGGGAATGTAGAAGAGCAGACATTTCCAATATTTGAGCTTCGCGGTATGACGAACAAAGTCCCAGATTTGCTAGGACTTCAATTAGTCGCCTAGAAGCATATTTCCTGTGGAGGAAAAGGGAAAGGCTGCTCATTACTGGAGAAGTAAAAGTACGGGGTCTCACGGTTGAGGTGATCGCATGTGCCATAGCAATGCACTTTGTCTTTGTTTCTTTTATTCTTTCCGTTTTTTTCATCATCACGTCCTCCAGGAAAGTTAGTAAACTTTGAGGAACAGCTTCAGCATGTCTTAGAAAGTCATCAGTTGGAGGATATTGGTCATAGGAGTATGCTTCACTCTGAATATCCTGCCTGATGATTTCAGCTGCTTTTTGGACAATTCTGAGTCGTTCGTCATTTGCATTGCTCGCCTTTTGTTCATACCAAGCATCACGGATCAGTTGTTTCCCAGCATCCAGAAAACATAGCACTGGAACACTGAATCTGTTCGAACCTTCAGTAATTACCAGACGAGTCCCATACTTGGCAATGAGTTGTGCTTTTATTGTTTTCCACGTAGGTTTGTCACCAGTAATGGCATCAAGTATTTCAGTCTGTGAAAATTGGCAGTCTGCACTATTTTCAATGAAGGCAGAAATTTCTTCAATCGCAGTTGTCACATATTGGCGAGAGGAAGTTTCTTTGTTCTGTTGAGCATAGTAGGGCCTAATAAAATTCAAACGACAATCATTGTGGTATACACCGTCTGCAGCAACAAGATCCTTCACTGAGGTAAGGCGACGCGATACGTCCTCTGCCCAACCATCGGCTCTTGCTGCGGCTGCTCTCATACATAACTCTTGAAATTCAAGGGTGCAGACCGAGTGTACCTCCCTCCTTTTGTGCAGTGGCTTCTTATCTTCATTTAAGATAAAATCCCCACAGAAAAAACAATTCTTCTTAAAATCAAATTTGGGGATAGAAGATCTCACAATTTTCGATTGTGTAGACGTCGACGGCGCTTGTTTTTTCGAAGCCTCAATCGTACTGGACCTTGTGTAATTTTTTCTGCACGTAGTGTGGACAAGAAGTGATGTCAAACCAGCTAGCTGGCGGAACTTCCCGTCACCCCTCTCTTTACTGGCTTTTGTAAGGGAACTTCCTTTTTTACTCACTTTGGACACATCACTACTTGATTCAGTGATCTCCACATCACACACGAAACACTTACTACTCATTGTGACGACAGAAAACTCACGAAATAGAAAAACTCCAACTTCACGTTGGACATAGCAAATCGTTTAACAACCGAAAGCAACATAAGTTGCGAAAGAACTGAGCGGCTCTTGTGCGGGCCTCGGGCGGAGAGGGTGGCGCAGGGGGGAACACAATGGTGTTCGAAGGACGGGTGGCCTCAGATTTCCGAAAATATACTAAAATGGCTATAACTTTAAACTTTAAACATTAAAACATTACGTTTAATGTTATACGCAGGTATTATATTATAATAAACATTAATTACTTGATCTACCCTTATTCACGTACAGGTAATATGCTATGTGTAATGCTATGTGTGTATTTTTGTCGTTTATGCATAGTGTACACTATGTACATATATGACTACTAATATTTAGGCGTGCAATGGAGTTGGAATAAAGAAAAAGTAAAAAAATACCAAAGTTGAATTTTCTCGCGAAACCTCGGATTTCGGACAATATACTAAAATGGCTTTACCTGTTGAACCGTTTGATTTAAAAAATCAAAACACTATATATTCTTGAAGAAAATTTCATGCTCTACAACTTCTTTTCTTACGCCTTTTTCGTGGGAACAACATTTGAAGAGCTATCTTAACAAATAGAGCAAAAAACGTGAGACAAAAAAATTGTTTTCCGCAATTTCCGAATTTCGAGGGCGGATATCTCGAGAACTGAACAACATATCGAGAAATATAAGTAGTGATTCTTGTAGAAAATTTTGTCAGCTTTAATTTTGTATAGAATAGTCAAGTCGCTACGACGCATATTTTCCGAGATATAAGCGAAACACCAAAAAATGGGACGTTTAAAGTGCCCCCCTCCCCCCCGCTCACCTCCTAGGAGTGGGGACTTTTGATATGTTCATCTCCAGACTAGTCCAAACAAAGTTCCGAAGTCAAATTTTCTGTCCCTAAAATTTCCCTCTACACCCTTTTTTGAGCAGTCGTTGCCTGGACTAATATTAAATATTAAATATTAAATATTAAATATTAAATATTAAATATTAAATATTAAATATTAAATATTAAATATTAAATATTAAATATTAAATATT
>CAUJBB010000070.1:0-32892 GCA_963082805.1 Hemicrepidius hirtus
AGTAGGTATGTAGGTATGTAGGTATGTAGGTATGTAGGTATGTAGGTATGTAGGTATTGTAGGTATGTAGGTATGTAGGTATGTAGGTATGTAGGTATGTAGGTATGTAGGCATGTTGGTATGTAGGTATGTAGGTATGTAGGTATGTAGGTATGTATGTATGTAGGTATGTAGGTATGTAGGTATGTAGGTATGTAGGTATGTAGGTATGTATGTATGTAGGTATGTAGGTATGTAGGTATGTAGGTATGTAGGTATGTAGGTATGTAGGTATGTAGGTATGTAGGTATGTAGGTATGTAGGTATGTAGGTATGTAGGTATGTAGGTATGTAGGTATGTAGGTATGTAGGTATGTAGGTATGTAGGTATGTAGGCATGTAGGTACGTAGGTATGTAGGTATGTAGGTATGTAGGTATGTAGGTATGTAGGTATGTAGGTATGTAGGTATGTAGGTATGTAGGTAATGTAGGTATGTAGGTATGTAGGCATGTAGGTATGTAGGTATGTAGGTATGTAGGTATGTAGGTATGTAGGTATGTAGGTATGTAGGTATGTAGGTATGTAGGTATGTAGGTATGTAGGTATGTAGGTATGTAGGTATGTAGGTATGTAGGTATGTAGGTACGTAGGTATGTAGGTATGTAGGTATGTAGGTATGTAGGTATGTAGGTATGTAGGTATGTAGGTATGTAGATGTAGGTATGTAGGATGTAGGTACGTAGGTATGTAGGTATGTAGGTATGTAGGTATGTAGGTATGTAGGTATGTAGGTATGTAGGTATGTAGGTATGTAGGTATGTAGGTATGTAGGTATGTAGGTATGTAGGTATGTAGGTATGTAGGTATGTAGGTATGTAGGTATGTAGGTATGTAGGTATGTAGGTATGTAGGTATGTAGGTATGTAGGTATGTAGGTATGTAGGTATGTAGGTATGTAGGTATGTAGGTATGTAGGTATGATAGGTATGTAGGTATGTAGGTATGTAGGTATGTAGGTATGTAGGTATGTAGGCTATGTAGGTATGTAGGTATGTAGGTATGTAGGTATGTAGGTATGTAGGTATGTAGGTATGTAGGTATGTAGGTATGTAGGTATGTAGGTATGTAGGTATGTAGGTATGTAGGTATGTAGGTATGTAGGTATGTAGGTATGTAGGTATGTAGGTATGTAGGTATGTAGGTATGTAGGTATGTAGGTATGTAGGTATGTAGGTATGTAGGTATGTAGGTATGTAGGTATGTAGGTATGTAGGTATGTAGGTATGTAGGTATGTAGGTATGTAGGTATGTAGGTATGTAGGTATGTAGGTATGTAGGTATGTAGGTATGTAGGTATGTAGGTATGTAGGTATGTAGGTATGTAGGTATGTAGGTATGTAGGTATGTAGGTATGTAGGTATGTAGGTATGTAGGTATGTAGGTATGTAGGTATGTAGGTATGTAGGTATGTAGGTATGTAGGTATGTAGGTATGTAGGTATGTAGGTATGTAGAGTATGTAGGTATGTAGGTATGTAGGTATGTAGGTATGTAGGTATGTAGGTATGTAGGTATGTATGTATGTAGGTATGTAGGTATGTAGGTATGTAGGTATGTAGGTATGTAGGTATGTAGGTATGTAGGTATGTAGTATGTAGGTATGTAGGTATGTAGGTATGTAGGTATGTAGGTATGTAGGTATGTAGGTATGTAGGTATGTAGGTATGTAGGTATGTAGGTATGTAGGTATGTAGGTATGTAGGTATGTAGGTATGTAGGTATGTAGGTATGTAGGTATGTAGGTAATGTATGTATGTAGGTATGTAGGTATGTATGTATGTATGTATGTATGTAGGTATGTAGGTATGTAGGTATGTATGTATGTAGGTATGTAGGTATGTATGTATGTAGGTATGTAGGTATGTATGTATGTAGGTATGTAGGTATGTATGTATGTAGGTATGTAGGTATGTATGTATGTATGTATGTAGGTATGTAGGTATGTATGTATGTAGGTATGTAGGTATTAGGTATGTAGGTATGTAGGTATGTAGGATGTAGGTACGTAGGTATGTAGGTATGTATGTATGTAGGTATGTAGGTATGTAGGTATGTATGTATGTAGGTATGTAGGTATGTATGTATGTAGGTATGTAGGTATGTATGTATGTAGGTATGTAGGCATGTAGGTATGTAGGTATGTAGGCATGTAGGTATGTATGTATGTAGGTATGTAGGTATGTATGTATGTATGTATGTAGGTATGTAGTTATGTATGTATGTAGGTATGTAGGTATCTAGGTATGTAGGTATGTAGGTATGTAGGATGTAGGTATGTAGGTATGTAGGTATGTAGGTATGTAGGTATGTCGGTATGTAGGTATGTAGGTATGTAGGTATGTAGGTATGTAGGTATGTAGGTATGTAGGTATGTAGGTATGTAGGTATGTAGGTATGTAGGTATGTAGGTATGTAGGTATGTAGGTATGTAGGTATGTAGGTATGTAGGTATGTAGGTATGTAGGTATGTAGGTATGTAGGTATGTAGGTATGTAGGTATGTAGTATTTAGGTATGTAGGTATGTAGGTATGTAGGTATGTAGGTATGTAGGTATGTAGGTATGTAGGTATGTAGGTATGTAGGTATGTAGGTATGTAGGTATGTAGGTATGTAGGTATGTAGGTATGTAGGTATGTAGGTATGTAGGTATGTAGGTATGTAGGTATGTAGGTATGTAGGTATGTAGGTATGTAGGTATGTAGGTATGTAGGTATGTAGGTATGTAGGTATGTAGGTATGTAGGTATGTAGGTATGTAGGTATGTAGGTATGTAGGTATGTATGTATGTAGGTATGTAGGTATGTAGGTATGTAGGTATGTAGGTATGTAGGTATGTAGGTATGTAGGTATGTAGGTATGTAGCTATGTAGGTATGTAGCATGTAGGTACGTAGGTATGTAGGTATGTATGTATGTAGGTATGTAGGTAAGTAGGTATGTAGGTATGTAGGTATGTAGGTATGTAGGTATGTAGGTATGTAGGTATGTAGGTATGTAGGTATGTAGGTATGTATGTATGTAGGTATGTAGGTATGTATGTATGTATGTATGTAGGTATGTAGGTATGTAGGTATGTATGTATGTAGGTATGTAGGTATGTATGTATGTAGGTATGTAGGTATGTATGTATGTAGGTATGTAGGTATGTATGTATGTAGGTATGTAGGTATGTATGTATGTATGTATGTAGGTATGTAGGTATGTATGTATGTAGGTATGTAGGTATCTAGGTATGTAGGTATGTAGGTATGTAGGTATGTAGGTATGTAGGTATGTAGGCATGTAGATATGTAGGCATGTAGGTATGTAGGTATGTAGGTATGTAGGTATGTAGGTATGTAGGTATGTAGGTATGTAGGTATGTAGGTATGTAGGTATGTAGGTATGTAGGTATGTAGGTATGTAGGTATGTAGGTATGTAGGTATGTAGGTATGTAGTATGTCCATGTAGGTATGTAGGTATGTAGGCATGTAGGTATGTAGGTATGTAGTATGTCGGTATGTAGGTATGTATGTATGTAGGTATGTAGGTATGTAGGTATGTAGGTATGTAGGTATGTAGGTATGTATGTATGTAGGTATGTAGTATGTAGGTATGTAGGTATGTAGGTATGCAGGTATGTAGGTATGTAGGTATGTAGGTATGTAGGTATGTAGGTATGTAGGTATGTAGGTATGTAGGTATGTAGGTATGTAGGTATGTAAGTATGTAGGTATGTAGGCATGTAGGTACGTAGGTATGTAGGTATGTAGGTATGTAGGTATGTAGGTATGTAGGTATTTAGGTATGTAGGTATGTAGGTATAGGTAGAGTATGTAGGTATGTAGGTATGTAAGGTATGTAGGTATGTAGGTATGTAGGCATGTAGGTATGTAGGTATGTAGGCATGTAGGTATGTAGGTATGTAGGCATGTAGGTATGTAGGTATGTAGGTATGTAGGTATGTAGGTATTTAAGGTATGTAGGTATGTAGGTATGTAGGTATGTAGGTATGTCTGTATGTAGGTATGTAGGTATGTAGGTATGTAGGTATGTAGGTATGTAGGTATAGCTAGGTATGTAGGTATGTAGGTATGTAGGTATGTAGGTATGTAGGTATGTATGTATGTAGGTATGTAGGTATGTAGGTATGTAGGTATGTAGGTATGTAGGTATGTATGTATGTAGGTATGTAGGTATGTAGGTATGTAGGTATGTAGGTATATAGGTATATATGTATGTAGGTATGTAGGTATGTAGGTATGTAGGTATGTAGGCATGTAGGTATGTAGGTATGTAGGTATGTAGGTATGTAGGTATGTAGGTATGTATGTATGTAGGTATGTAGGTATGTAGGTATGTAGGTATGTAGGTATGTAGGTATGTATTATGTAGGTATGTAGTATGTAGGTATGTAGGTATGTAGGTATGTAGGTAAAGGTATGTAGGTATGTAGGTATGTAGGTATGTAGGTATGTAGGTATGTAGGTATGTAGGCATGTAGGTAGTAGCATGTAGGTATGTAGGTATGTAGGCATGTAGGTATGTAGGTATGTAGGTATGTAGGTATGTAGGTATGTAGGTATGTAGGTATGTAGGTATGTAGGTATGTAGGTATGTAGGTATGTAGGTATGTAGGTATGTAGGTATGTAGGTATGTAGGTATGTAGGTATGTAGGTATGTAGGTATGTAGGTATGTAGGTATGTAGGCATGTAGGTATGTAGGTATGTAGGTATGTAGGTATGTAGGTATGTATGTATGTAGGTATGTAGGTATGTAGGTATGTAGGTATGTAGGTATGTAGGTATGTATGTATGTAGGTATGTAGGTTTGTAGGTATGTAGGTATGTAGGTATGTAGGTATGTAGTATGTAGTACTGTAGGTATGTAGGTATGTAGGTATGTAGGTATGTAGGTATGTAGGTATGTAGGTATGTAGGTATGTAGGTATGTAGGTATGTAGGTATGTAGGCATGTAGGTACGTAGGTATGTAGGTATGTAGGTATGTAGGTATGTAGGTATGTAGGTATGTAGGTATGTAGGCATGTAGGTACGTAGGTATGTAGGTATGTAGGCATGTAGTACGTAGGTATGTAGGTATGTAGGTATGTAGGTATGTATGTATGTAGGTATGTAGGTATGTAGGTATGTAGGTATGTAGGTATGTAGGTATTTAGGTATGTAGGTATGTAGGTATGTAGGCATGTAGGTACGTAGGTATGTAGGTAATGTAGGTATGTAGGTATGTAGGTATGTAGGTATGTAGGTATGTAGTATGTAGGTATGTAGGTATGTAGGCATGTAGGTACGTAGGTATGTAGGTATGTAGGTATGAAGGTATGTAGGTATGTAGGTATGTAGGCATGTAGGTATGTAGGTATGTAGGCATGTAGGTATGTATGTATGTAGGTATAGTATGTATGTATGTATGTATGTAGGTATGTAGATGTATGTATGTAGGTATGTAGGTATGTAGGTATGTAGGTATGTAGGTAATGTAGGTATGTAGGTATGTAGGTATGAAGTAGGTATGTAGGTATGTAGGTATGTAGGTATGTAGGTATGTAGGTATGTAGGTATGTAGGAATGTAGGTAAGTAGGTATGTAGGTATGTAGGTAAGTAGGTATGTAGGTATGTAGGTATGTAGGTATGTAGGTATGTAGGTATGTAGGTATGTAGGTATGTAGGTATGTAGGTATAGGGTAGGTATGTAGATGTAGTATGTACGTATGTAGGTATGTAGGTATGTAGGTATGTAGGTATGTAGGTATGTAGGTATGTAGGTATGTAGGTATGTAGGTATGTAGGAATGTAGGTATGTAGGTATGTAGGTATGTAGGTATGTAGGTATGTAGGTATGTAGGTATGTAGGTATGTAGGTATGTAGGTATGTAGGTATGTAGGTATGTGGTATGTAGGTATGTAGGTATTAGGTATGTAGGTATGTAGGTATGTAGGTATGTAGGATGTAGGTATGTAGGTATGTAGGTATGTAGGTATGTAGGTATGTAGGTATGTAGGTATGTAGGTATGTAGATGTAGGTATGTAGGTATGTAGGAATGTAGGATGTAGGTATGTAGGTATGTAGGTATGTAGGTATGTAGGTATGTAGGTATGTAGCTATGTAGGTATGTAGGATGTAGGTACGTACGATGTATGGTATGGTATGTATGTAGGTATGTAGGTATGTAGGTATGTAGGTATGTAGGTATGTAGGTATGTAGGTATGTAGGTATGTAGGTATGTAGGTATGTAGGTATGTAGGTATGTAGGTATGTATGTATGTAGGTATGTAGGTATGTATGTAAGTATGTATGTAGGTATGTAGGTACTGTAGGTATGTATGTATGTAGGTCTGTAGGTATGTATGTATGTAGGTATGTAGGTATGTAATGTATGTAGGAATGTAGGTATGTATGTAAGTAGGTATGTAGGTATGTATGTAATGTATGTATGTAGGTATGTAGGTATGTATGTATGTAGGTATGTAGGTATCTAGGTATGAAGGTATGTAGGTATGTAGGCATGTAGGTACGTAGGTATGTAGGTATGTATGTATGTAGGTATGTAGGTATGTAGGTATGTATGTATGTAGGTATGTAGGTATGTATGTATGTAGGTATGTAGGTATGTATGTATGTAGGTATGTAGGTATGTATGTATGTAGGTATCTAGGTATGTAGGTATGTAGGTATGTAGGTAATGTAGGTATGTAGGTATGTAGGTATGTAGGTAATGTAGGTATGTAGGTATGTAGTAGTCCGCGGTGAAATTAAATTAAAAATTTTAGAAAATATTAATGTTTAACAAAAATAATTATAGAAGTATCGTTTTTATCACATAAATTCCAGTTATTGGAAAGTTTCATTAAGCTTACCAGTGTCGTTCTCACGGAAGCTCCCAAGTTCCAATATTCTGCACATTCAAACCAAAGTATCAAAAAATCGTAAAGTCAGATATATCTGAATTAAGCAAATTAATGGGAAACAACTTAATAAAGCACAAAGCCGGAAATACTAGCTTTGCAGAAAAATTGAAGTTCGGAACAGGTGAAAGAACGCTGTTTTATACAAATCAGCAAACTAAGTAAAACTGAGAAAATGGAAATAAGTTTAGAGGCAAGCTTAAGGAAACGTGTATCTATAAAATAATTAAAAGTACTTCAATACTTCCTTCCATTTTAACTTACGCATAATTTTTCAAAAGACAAAACTTCAGTTACGTGTAAGTAATCACGAAAGTAAGATCGGTCGTAACTCGGGAGAAATATGTGATAAGTGTTTTAAAATTATTTGAATGTGTTGTACTTTGGAAAATTATTTCTGAAGATTATTTTAAATATCAATTAATTAGTTTCGTTTAAATATAATATTGCAAGCTTCTGTCAATACATCCGAATACATCGAAAGGTCAGAATATCGTTTTTGTCATTATTTATAATTTTATTCTGTAAGGGTAAATCGAGATTAGTTTCGTTAAATAATCTTTTATTTTATTTTCTGAATATTCTATTCAATCCTAAATTGAATTGTTAGTATTTTAGTTTCATTATTTTAATTTCATTAGTAAAATTATATTTTTGTGTCTACGTTACGCTAAGTTCCGGGGCTAATGTTAGTTCCCAAGTTGGTTTTGTTATGAATAATTTTTATGCTTATTAATATATTCATTCATTCCTCCATTTAGTTTTTCATTCTTTTCAGTCCTTACTCCTTCAGAAAATTACCTTGTTGAGACTTTAACGTAAAACTAATACAAATCAAAATTTTCCTTAAAAGAAGTGCTCCTGGCTTAGGTACAACTGTACAGGCTCGGCTCCAGCTGAATGCATCAAAGAAAATTCTTTACAATTTTATTTCAGCTCAATCTGTCCTTTTCTAAATACTACAGTTTTTAATACGTTAGTAACTCACCGGGGTACTGGTATATTCTAGCTACCATTTTTCTTCAACTCAAGTACCAGGCACCCTCGGCGAGTGTTACAACTGGTGGCAGCGGAAACAACAACAATTGGTTACAACAAAGCACTTATACATGACCCTATATAGGTGCGTAAACACAAAAACATAAGATCTCGATTAACCTATATTTATTTTATGTATGTCTGTTTTCTGTATTATTTTCTACAGGTAAATACCATTTCAGAAAAGTATTTAAACTATAAACAATTAATCCATTTATATAAAATTTCTATCTAGGTAAAGGTATATAAAATTTAGAAAAATTTAGGTCATTAATCTTAGTGATAAAAGAAGAAACATTTCGTTAAGATGCCAACAAGTGGAAATCAAACACCAGCTACAGCAGCACAAGCAAGTACACCTACACCTTCCCCATTTACTCTACCATACATGACGCCAGGTATGTTAGCACAAACAGTGGAAAGTTTCAGTGGAAAACAAGCAGTAAAAGAATATTTCAAGAGAATAGAATTCAGAGCAAAAGTAGACAAATGGGATGACAACACTACATTGCAGATAATTAAACTAAGGCTTGCAGGAGAAGCGTATCAATTTTTAATGTCTGATCCCGATGTGTACAACGAAGATAATTACCAAACCTTTAAGCAAAAATTCGTGGATCGTTTCGACAGAATAAAAGTCCCTGGAGAAAATCTTATTCGCCTAAGCAAGACGTTCCAAAGACTAGACGAATCAGTAGCAAGTTACATCACCAGATTAAGAAAACTGGGTTCCGAAATTTTATCCGAAGATGTTAAAAAAGCAGGTAATAATCAAGAAAGAATAACGGCTTTAAAAGAAAAATGCGAAGAACTTGTATTAAATCAATTTTGTACAGGACTCAAGAAAGATTTAGTTAAACAACTTACACTTATTTTCATGAACACAGAAAACTTAACGCTAGAGAAAGCGGAAGAAATTGCAAAAAAGTATGAATTGTCCG
This sequence comes from Hemicrepidius hirtus, assembly GCA_963082805.1. Lineage (NCBI taxonomy): Eukaryota > Metazoa > Arthropoda > Insecta > Coleoptera > Elateridae > Hemicrepidius > Hemicrepidius hirtus. The sequence goes on from CAUJBB010000070.1 coordinate 8,930, forward strand.
AATTAATAATCAACAACCGAAGTCAACCAGCATCGTCCAAAGTTATGACCATACAACAAAGACCGAGATGTTTCTATTGTGGCCGTGACAACCATTTCACCAGAGACTGCAGATTGAAAAATAATCAACAACAAAAATTCAACAACACACAATTTTCAAACGTACGAAAAAAATATCCAGAAATCACGCCCGCCAATAGTTTTAACACTAACAACAATCATAACAGGAATCTCAATCAGGAAAATCGTCAAAATTTTAAGTTCCAGCCGAACAGCGGAAGGAAAGAATATTTTTCTTCAAATAATTTCCGACAACCAAACTATAGAAATAGTGCATGGGAAAATAATCCTTCAAACAATTATTCCAACCACAGGAATTTTAAGGGAAACCCGCAAACGTATCGGAAGTACAATGCTACTCAAAGTTTCAACAGACCATCATCATTCAATTTCAATGCAAGAGGCAACGGAAACCAGATGGGAACTCAAAATCGTGAAATGCATCAAAACAATAAAACGCAAATCAACGCGGTGACTTTAAACGAACAACCCCTTCGTCTCCAACCCCTAGATGGAGGGAACAGCTTCCAATCGTAAGTTATCAAATAGCCAACGTCCACGTCACAAATTTAGAACCTGTACTTTCAAGAGATGCACCAAATATCATTCATTTATACGTCAATGGCATTTTAAGAAAACTATTTTTAGACAGTGGTTCGAAACTCACAATTTTTAAGAAAGGCATAGTTCAAGGAGTACCTATTCGCAAATTGGAAAATATATATTTAACAGGTGTAACAGGGCATGGAGTTCCAGCCATAGGAATGGCAACTCTGCAATTTGGACTTGCGAAAAATATCGTAAACTGTGAATATGACGTTATTATTTGCGACAGTGGACTGAAATTCGATTGTGATGGAATTATTGGTCGTACATTTTTACAAGATAACTCAGTCAGTATCAATTACACGGAAAAACTTGTAAAAATTTGGGGCTATAAAATTCCTTTATTATATCAAGAAGAAATAGAAGAAACTTATGGCCAGGATTGGGAAAATACGGGGTTCAACAACAATGTAAATACAAGCAGTGATTGGGTTCAGGAAGAATATACAACAAGAAGTAATACGGAAGATTGCGATGAAACAGATTATTATTCTGAATGTATTAATAATCACAGAAATGTTATCAAAATTCCGTACTTCGCGAAAGGTCAAACTACAGCAATGAAAATCCCTGAGAGTGGTTTTTCATCTAGCGTAGTTAGACAAGGCATGAAAATGGACGACAGACGTAGAAAATCTGAATCAGCCAAAAATTTCCTCTCTGAGAGCATTGGAAATTCAACTGAACAGAGAAACACGTCATATTCTACAGATAATTGCAATTACTCGTTGAAAGTTAATCTAGGAAGAGTATCAGAAGTAACAGACGATAATAGAATAAAAAGCTACAAGGGAAATTCTGAGAGTAGTATCCCAAAAGTGTTTAAAAGTGATAAGATAGGACACAGTTATCAAAAGAAAGAAGAAATCGAGGGAAATGTACACCTTAAGAATTTAATCAAAAAGGATTCAATTAATATTTTCAAAGAAAATTCAAGCAACACAGAAAATGTAAAGAAAGATGTACAGCATTTTCCAAATGAAACAAGAAACAAAAAAAATACAGAAAACCTTGAATTAATAAAGGTCAAGAAAAATGTGAATAATAATAAAACAAACTGTAATGAAATTATAGTTACAAAAGAATGTGAAAAGAAAAATATGTCGGCAGCAGAAGCAGCAGGTAAAAAGAAACTACAGAAGCATATTCAACCAGAAATAGTCATTGAAGAAAATGGATATTTATCGGACTCATCAGAAGATATAGATTTCCACACAGATTTCGTGGAAAGGCAACGAATTTACCTCATGAACAAAAGATTTGATGATATAGAAAAAGAAATATCAGATGTTATATCTGAAAATAATCAGGAAAACAACAAATTAGTAAACGCCAAAGAAACCAATTTCAGGAATTTACAAAGAAATGCCAACACAAAAACAACAAATCAAGTAGAAAGCACGCCCCAAGGCCGAACATACGCTGAAGTAGCAAATTCCAGAAGTACAGCTGTAAAGACGACAGATGAACTTGGTAAGGAAACACCAGACGTCAGTGAACGTAACACTGCCCGAACTAAAAGGTCAAACGAATATCAAAAAATTAAATTGTTAGAAGACACTATTTTACCACCTTGGTCGGAAAGAAATTGCATAGGAGTTAATAAAAACTTCAACAGAATTAGAGAAAAATTCTTACTGTTAGAACCACATCAACCTGGAACAAATGGGATTTTAACCGCAAGAACAGTAGTAAACAACGCTAAGCATGTAGTGATACGTATGATAAATTTATCACAACAAGAAGTTACATTAGCAAAAAATACATCGGTTGCAATTGCAGAACCAGTTGAAAATATTGTAGATGGCCAAAACCAATCAAAAGTATATATGCAGATTAACAAAATAGACACCTCAAATGAAAATTGGATTGAAGAAAATTTCGACTTATCTCATCTAGAAGACCGTAGTAAAATGTTAGTGCAGGAACTAATCCATCGATACAGTGATATTTTTTGTGATGGACTTGGTGAAATACCCACCACTAATAAAGTTAAGCACGAAATTATTACAGAGAATGTTCCACCCATAAACAAACGTCCATATCCAGTAGCGTATCGTCAACGAGAAGTTTTAAAAAAAGAAATAGACAGGTTACTAGAAACAAAAATCATCAGACCTTCAACAAGCCCGTGGAGCGCACCGGTAGTCTTGATTACGAAAAAACAAGATGATGGAACAGAAAAAATTCGATTATGTATAGATTACAGAGCTTTAAACAAAGTTACCAAATCAGATGTATTCCCCTTACCATTACTACAACAAGTAACAGATTATTTAGGAAATTCATCATTATTTAGTGTGTTCGATGTTACATCAGCGTATCATCAAATACCAATGGACGAAGACAGCATAAAATACACAGGTTTTTCGACACCCGACGGACATTGGGAATTTTTAAAAATGCCTTTTGGGTTAAAAAATAGTCCAATGACATTCCAAAGATTTATATCTTTTACACTTTCTGGACTTCTAGGAGAAACATGTTTCGCATATCTCGATGACATTCTCGTACACAGTTCGCGAGGAATAGAAGATCATATTCAAAAATTAAGTTTAGTTTTCGACAGACTTCGAGAAGCCAACATCAAATTAAAACCAAACAAATGTAAAATATTAACAACAGAAGTGAAGTATTTAGGCCACATACTTTCGAAAAAAGGAATAAAACCAGATCCAGCAAAAGTTCAAGCAGTCAACAATTTTCCAGTTCCAAGAAATATTAAAAACATCCGACAATTTTTAGGACTCGTGGGTTGGTATAGAAGATTCATACCAAATTTTGCTAACTTAGCCATACCATTAACTACTTTGACCAAGAAAGATGTTAAATTCAAAATGAACGAAGAAGCTTTAAAAGCGTTCGAAAAATTAAAAAATGCGATTACGTCAGAAAATGTATTATGTTACCCAGATTTCAACAAACCTTTTGTATTAGCTACAGATGCTTCAAACTTTGGGATGGCAGCCATATTATCGCAAATTCATAATGGATTTGAAAGGCCGATAGCTTTTGCAAGCAAGGCATTTAACAAAGCCGAACGAAACTACACCGTGAGTGAGACAGAATGTTTAGCAATCATTTTTGGAATCAAACAATTTAGATGTTATTTATACGGAAGAAAATTTAGTTTAATCACAGATCATTTACCGTTAAAATGGCTATTCTCCCTTGAAAATCCAACTTCAAGGTTAGCAAGATGGTCCTTACTGTTAGCAGATTACGACTTCGAAATTATCCACAGGCCAGGAAAAAAACATGGCAACGCAGATGCTTTAAGCCGAATTTACGATGAAAATGCCGAAAAACCCAACCACATAACCAAATTATCTTTCGAAGAATTTCTACAAATCATTGAAAAAAACAAAATACTTAACGACAACGTAATAGAAAAGGAAGGTAATTTATTTACTTGTCCTGAACATTATAGTTTAGCACATTGTGTATCGGAAGACTTCAACATGAGTAAAGGAATTGCTTTAAACTTCAAGAATATGTTTAGCTCAGTGAACGAATTGCGTTCACAAAATAAATCCTTAACCGAAATTGCTATTTTACAGTTACCGGAACGAAACATTTATTATCTAATCACAAAAACGAAATATTCAGACAAACCAAGTTATGAAACCTTATGGAAAACCTTACATAATTTAAAACTAATGATGCTCAAAAATCATGACAATTTTTTGGCAATACCACGTATAGCTTGCGGTGCAGATAAATTAGAGTGGAGAATAATACATGAAATGATTAAATATGTATTCTATAACACGCCTATTCATGTTGTAATTTATAAATTTAACACAGAATTACATCAAACTAACGTAATTAAAATGGAAGAACCACCGTGTATACCTGTTTGGAATAGAGAAGATATTAAACAAGAACAAGAAAAAGATTCATTTTGTCAAGCCATTAAGGACCAAATAAATTTAGAAAATGAACACTTTGGTTATTTTTTGGACAAGGAAGGATTATTATATAAAACAGACAATAACAACGATGTTTTGGTAATACCAAAAAGTTTTGTGAAGAAAGTGCTACACGATTTTCATGATCTACCCTTCGCCGGACATCAAGGTCAGACGAAAACTTTGAATTTTATAAAAACTAGATGTTACTGGTCAAACATGACAAACGACATTATCACATACGTCTCGAAATGTCATTCATGTAATCAACGAAAAACTTCGCCACATTTGAAAAACGCACCATTACAAAACTTTCCAGATATATCAAGACCATTTGAACGTTGTTCTATGGACATAACCGGACCATTCGTTACGTCTCACAATGGAAACAAATATCTATTAACATTCATTGATCATTTTACAAAATACATAGAAATTATCCCACTACCAAATCAAAAGACAGAAACAGTGGCGCAAGCATTCTTTACCAACATAATAGCACGTCATGGAACGCCAGAAAAACTCATAACAGATCAAGGATCGAATTTCGTTTCAAAACTAATGAAAGAACTATGTACAACATTAAACATCGAAAAATTGCAAACAACAGCATATCACCCAATGGCAAACGGATCGATAGAACGAGTGCATAGAGTATTGAAAGATTTTCTAAGTCACTACGTCAACAAAAATCAACTAGATTGGGACAACTGGACTATGTTTATGCAGATGGCCCACAACATGTCAACACATAGTTCCACAGGGTACAGTCCATATTTCTTACTTCATGGAAGAGATCCTATATTACCTATAGATCAAATCCTACAACCTAGAACAGTAAAATATAATACCGACGAAAATTATGTTTCTGAACTAATGGCAAGACTCAACATCGCATTTACTCAGGCAACTGAAAACATGAGAAAATCAGCAGAAAAGCGAGCGATACAATATAACAAGAAAACTAAAGAAAAACCATTTCAGTTAGGAGACTTAGTGTATCTACATGACACAAGTGGAAAAATCGGTTTATCAAAGAAATTAATAAAACCCTGGATAGGTCCATTCAGAGTTGTTGAAATTAAAGGACCAGTTACTTTTAAAATTCGTGAGCTTAATAGAAATAAAGAACAAATAGTACATGTCAATAGACTTAAACCATGCAAAGGATTCGATAACAACCAACCAGAACATTGTAATCAGAATCAGGGTACTATAGAAGACTTCAATAAAACTGAAGATGCGAGTTCAGAAAACGACACAGACGAGGAAAACCATCGAAAAAATGCAACACTAACATTGTTACAGGGTTTGTCAGAACAACAACAACCAACAACGCAACAAGCACCAAAGCAGCATAAAAGAAATTGGAGACTTGATATAAGCAAACCTACAAAAAATTTAATTCAAGAAAACTTGCAAAAGTTGCCAAACGTCGAAAATTTAGGTTCAATACAGAAGGAAGGACTAAGAGCTTCGTCCAGATTACGAATACGCTCTCAGCCAGATTAAAAAAAAAAAAAAAAAATAAAATAAAATAAAATAAAATAAAATAAATAAATAAATAAATCAATTTTTTTTCAGCAATATCCCATCGGCAATAACCAAACAAAAAAAAAAAAATAATAATAAATAAATAAATAAAATAAAATACAAAGTTGAAACTAGTATACTTATTCATTTTCATTCAAAAATTCTAACTAAAGTGGAATAAAAATCTGGAATAAAAATAAAGGACGATGAGGAATTTATTTTTATTCACGTATCTTTAAATTTAGGTAATATAAAGTATAGTACAGTATAATAATATAGTATAGTAGTACAATTTCAAGGTTAAGAAAATATTAATAGAAATGTAATTAATTAGCTTATTTGAATTTTAGTGTTACATAATGAAGAATATACTGCTCGTACAACTAGTGCTCTTAATATTTAGTGGTTACTTGAAAACTGTCTTAGTGCTTATAGTGTATGACTGTGAAAACATGAACAATAACATAACAGTGATCAGCATACAAGATGTGAGTCGATGCCCGGATGAAAAACAAGGTTATCAAGAGGAAAAAATATTCGTCAACATTATACAACAAAATGACTTTAAAATACATAAAGTACAAACCTGTATGGTGGAAGTAACTAGAATCATCTCCCATTGTGGAATGCATTCTCACACATCCGCGGTTGCCGGAGGAGTATCTACGTACTTACAATCCATAGGACCCGAGGAATGTAAACGTGCTCATCGATACAAAACACTAAAACTTTTTAATCAGTGGATTGGTGGACTTATTATAAATGGAACCACACAAGCATCGTTAACCATATTGGGACATTTAAATGACGACAGCAGTTGCGAAGGTACAGCTTTTAGTGAAAATGGACACTCTTGGAAAAAAGTAATAGTTCAAGCAGCAATCAAAATTCATACCAAACAATACTATGCCACAGTAAAATTAAATGATAACGAAATCAGTCTAATACAAGGAATAACATGCAAATATTCAGAAGGCTATTGCATTGATTCAACTTTCGGAGAAACAGTATGGGATTTATCGCCAACGACAGATTGTGATGAAAACCTCTCATCGTTATACAAGGGTATTGCAAATATCATCAAGAACGTCGCCCGACCAGAAGAACAAATTTTAGTAGTAGAATACGGAGAAAAAATCTTTGCTTTATCTTTAGTAAAAACCACAGTTTTATGCGGTTACGAACTTTGGCAAACCGAACACCCCAGAATTCTTATAGTTAAAAACAATATTACCCATCTAAACTCCAAATTGGACATAATACCCCAAAATACAGATCTGACTAGCTATGTAAACAGCAAACTGTTGTATATTGAACAAGGATATAAACGAACCGTCGACAGAATTTATACCGACACGGTACATCGCAGATGCCTAACCCATCGCGAAATTATGAAAAACAGATTACTCATGGCACCACTATCACCAAATGCTTTGAGCTCTATCATTAAAAACAAAATGGGATTCGTTGGAAGAGTCCTGGGAGAAGCTTTGTACATCATGCAATGTACACCAAAACTAGCACAATTGCGGAGAACAGAAAACTGCTATCAAGAATTGCCTATTATTGTTAACAATCAATCAAGATTTATGGCACCAATAACACATCTAATTCAAAAATACGCCGAACAAGTGGAATGTAAGTCACATACACCACCTTTATATTTTGTAGATGGTAAATGGATTGGTCTAAATCCATTCCCAATTGAAAAAAATCCTCCTCAACTACTGAATGCAGAGGAAGAACACAAACTACAGTTTCAACCAATTCAACCTCTTGGAGCGAGCGGTCTATATACTCAAGATGAAATAAGAAAAGTGCAACGAACTTTATTATTTGGACAAGAAAGAGCAGCGGTAGAAAATATGGTGGCACTTAAAATGGTAGGTTTCAACCAAACCGATAATTTTGGATATTCAACATTACACTTATTTGATGGAACCGAAATCAAAAAGTTAGCAAGGAACACCATTCAATATATTTGGGGATGGTTCACCGACATAGGAATGTTTATGAGCGGCATTATTGGATTCTATGTCATTCTAAAAACAGTTAAATACCTAATAGGAGTCATATTAAATGGACTCTCTATCTACAAAACACTAGGTTGCAGTTTCGCACTGATAGCTAGCGTATGGAATACACTTACCCTTTGGTTAATCCATCGTCATAACACAAATAAACAAACACCAGCCGATATAGAGGCTCAAATTGAAGAACCACAAACAATTGTCAGAAGCACAACGCAAACTTCAACTTCGAAACCAAATGCATCACAAGAAACTTTATCCGTAAGCTATCCAAATCTACAGCATTGGACAGATGGAATATGTTAATGAAAAATCAAAACTATACCTTTATCCATTACTTTCCTTTAATTCTGGAGACCAACAACGTCGTGGTAATAGTCTCTACCACATACCTAACCCCAGTCCCTTCTTTTGCAAAAAAAAAAAAAAAAACAAACGAATTTTATGAATACAGAAAACACAGGACATTCAAAGCAGCATCAATCACCTGCGACAACAGGGCAAGAATCTACAACATCAGCACTCAGCAAAAGTGATAACGGACAGTGTAGTTAGTGCAACTATAAACAAAATATTATGACCTTTATAGTGCATGGGTGACATACAAAGTGGGTACGCAGCAGTATATAACCTACGACAATATGCCAGGACGTATGACTAAAGAGACTCTTATAGTTTACTAATAATAGATATTCTAATATAATAAAACAATTAGTTAGATTAGAATGGTTTTAGACAATATATTTTTGGGTTAGATATAATGTAGAGCATCGCGATGAAATTAAAAAGGACGTTATGTCCGTAAGGACATAACATCTTTTAAAAACCAGGGAGTATTGTAGTAGTCCGCGTGAAATTAAATTAAAAATTTTAGAAAATATTAATGTTTAACAAAAATAATTATAGAAGTATCGTTTTTATCACATAAATTCCAGTTATTGGAAAGTTTCATTAAGCTTACAGTGTCGTTCTCACGGAAGCTCCCAAGTTCAATATTCTGCACATTCAAACCAAAGTATCAAAAAAATCGTAAAGTCAGATATATCTGAATTAAGCAAATTAATGGGAAACAACTTAATAAAGCACAAAGCCGGAAATACTAGCTTTGCAGAAAAATTGAAGTTCGGAACAGGTGAAAGAACGCTGTTTTATACAAATCAGCAAACTAAGTAAAACTGAGAAAATGGAAATAAGTTTAGAGGCAAGCTTAAGGAAACGTGTATCTATAAAATAATTAAAAGTACTTCAATACTTCCTTCCATTTTAACTTACGCATAATTTTTCAAAAGACAAAACTTCAGTTACGTGTAAGTAATCACGAAAGTAAGATCGGTCGTAACGTGTGTACTTTGGAAAATTATTTCTGAAGATTATTTTAAAAATCAATTAATTAGTTTCGTTTAAATATAATATTGCAAGCTTCTGTCAATACATCCGAATACATCGAAAGGTCAGAATATCGTTTTTGTCATTATTTATAATTTTATTCTGTAAGGGTAAATCGAGATTAGTTTCGTTAAATAATCTTTTATTTTATTTTCTGAATATTCTATTCAATCCTAAATTGAATTGTTAGTATTTTAGTTTCATTATTTTAATTTCATTAGTAAAATTATATTTTTGTGTCTACATTACGCTAAGTTCCGGGGCTAATGTTAGTTCCCAAGTTGGTTTTGTTATGAATAATTTTTATGCTTATTAATATATTCATTCATTCCTCCATTTAGTTTTTCATTCTTTTCAGTCCTTACTCCTTCAGAAAATTACCTTGTTGAGACTTTAACGTAAAACTAATACAAATCAAAATTTTCCTTAAAAGAAGTGCTCCTGGCTTAGGTACAACTGTACAGGCTCGGCTCCAGCTGAATGCATCAAAGAAAATTCTTTACAATTTTATTTCAGCTCAATCTGTCCTTTTCTAAATACTACAGTTTTTAATACGTTAGTAACTCACCGGGGTACTGGTATATTCTAGCTACCATTTTTCTTCAACTCAAGTACCAGGCACCCTCGGCGAGTGTTACAGGTATGTAGGTATGTAGGTATGTAGGTATGTAGGTATGTAGGTATGTAGGTATGTAGGTATGTAGGTATGTAGGTATGTAGGTATGTAGGTATGTAGGTATGTAGGTATGTAGGTATGTAGGTATGTAGGTATGTAGGTATGTAGGTATGTAGGTATGTAGGTATGTAGGTATGTAGGTATGTAGGTATGTAGGTATGTAGGTATGTAGGTATGTAGGTATGTAGGTATGTAGGTATGTATGTATGTAGGTATGTATGTATGTAGGTATGTAGGTATGTAGGTATGTAGGTATGTAGGTATGTAGGTATGTAGGTATGTAGGTATGTAGGTATGTAGGTATGTAGGTATGTAGGTATGTAGGTATGTAGGTATGTAGGTATGTAGGTATGTAGGTATGTAGGTATGTAGGTATGTAGGTATGTAGGTATGTAGGTATGTAGGCATGTAGGTTCGTAGGTATGTAGGTATGTATGTATGTAGGTATGTAGGTATGTAGGTATGTAGGTATGTAGGTATGTAGGTATGTAGGTATGTATGTATGTAGGTATGTAGGTATGTATGTATGTATGTATGTAGGTATGTAGGTATGTAGGTATGTATGTATGTAGGTATGTAGGTATGTATGTATGTAGGTATGTAGGTATGTATGTATGTAGGTATGTAGGTATGTATGTATGTAGGTATGTAGGTATGTATGTATGTATGTATGTAGGTATGTAGGTATGTATGTATGTAGGTATGTAGGTATCTAGGTATGTAGGTATGTAGGTATGTAGGCATGTAGGTACGTAGGTATGTAGGTATGTATGTATGTAGGTATGTAGGTATGTAGGTATGTATGTATGTAGGTATGTAGGTATGTATGTATGTAGGTATGTAGGTATGTATGTATGTAGGTATGTAGGTATGTATGTATGTAGGTATGTAGGTATGTATGTATGTATGTATGTAGGTATGTAGGTATGTATGTATGTAGGTATGTAGGTATCTAGGTATGCAGGTATGTAGGTATGTAGGCATGTAGGTATGTAGGTATGTAGGTATGTAGGTATGTAGGTATGTAGGTATGTAGGTATGTAGGTATGTAGGTATGTAGGTATGTAGGTATGTAGGTATGTAGGTATGTAGGTATGTAGGTATGTAGGTATGTAGGTATGTAGGTATGTAGGTATGTAGGTATGTAGGTATGTAGGTATGTAGGTATGTAGGTATGTAGGTATGTAGGTATGTAGGTATGTAGGTATGTAGGTATGTAGGTATGTAGGTATGTAGGTATGTAGGTATGTAGGTATGTAGGTATGTAGGTATGTAGGTATGTAGGTATGTAGGTATGTAGGTATGTAGGTATGTAGGTATGTAGGCATGCAGGTACGTAGGTATGTAGGTATGTATGTATGTAGGTATGTAGGTATGTAGGTATGTAGGTATGTAGGTATGTAGGTATGTAGGTATGTAGGTATGTAGGTATGTAGGTATGTAGGTATGTATGTATGTAGGTATGTAGGTATGTTTGTATGTATGTATGTATGTAGGTATGTAGGTATGTAGGTATGTATGTATGTAGGTATGTAGGTATGTATGTTTGTAGGTATGTAGGTATGTATGTATGTAGGTATGTAGGTATGTATGTATGTAGGTATGTAGGTATGTATGTATGTATGTATGTAGGTATGTAGGTATGTATGTATGTAGGTATGTAGATATCTAGGTATGTAGGTATGTAGGTATGTAGGCATGTAGGTACGTAGGTATGTAGGTATGTATGTATGTAGGTATGTAGGTATGTAGGTATGTATGTATGTAGGTATGTAGGTATGTATGTATGTAGGTATGTAGGTATGTATGTATGTAGGTATGTAGGTATGTATGTATGTAGGTATGTAGGTATGTATGTATGTATGTATGTAGGTATGTAGGTATGTATGTACGTAGGTATGTAGGTATCTAGGTATGTAGGTATGTAGGTATGTAGGCATGTAGGTATGTAGGTATGTAGGTATGTAGGTATGTAGGTATGTAGGTATGTAGGTATGTAGGTATGTAGGTATGTAGGTATGTAGGTATGTAGGTATGTAGGTATGTAGGTATGTAGGTATGTAGGTATGTAGGTATGTAGGTATGTAGGTATGTAGGTATGTAGGTATGTTGGTATGTAGGTATGTAGGTATGTAGGTATGTAGGTATGTAGGTATGTAGGTATGTAGGTATGTATGTATGTAGGTATGTAGGTATGTATGTATGTAGGTATGTAGGTATGTATGTATGTAGGTATGTAGGTATGTAGGTATGTAGGTATGTAGGCATGTAGGTATGTAGGTATGTAGGTATGTAGGTAGGTATGTATGTAGGTATGTATGTATGTAGGTATGTAGGTATGTAGGTATGCAGGTATGTATGTATGTAGGTATGTAGGTATTTACGTATGTAGGTATGTAGGTATGTAGGTATGTATGTATGTAGGTATGTATGTATGTAGGTATGTAGGTATGTAGGCATGTAGGTATGTAGGTATGTAGGCATGTAGGTATGTAGGTATGTAGGTATGTAGGTATGTAGGTATGTAGGTATGTAGGCATGTAGGTATGTAGGTATGTAGGCATGTAGGTATGTAGGTATGTAGGCATGTAGGTATGTAGGTATGTAGGTATGTAGGTATGTAGGTATGTAGGTATGTAGGTATGAAGGTATGTAGGTATGTAGGTATGTAGGTATGTAGGTATGTAGGTATGTAGGTATGTAGGTATGTAGGTATGTAGGTATGTAGGTATATAGGTATGTAGGTATGTAGGTATGTAGGTATGTAGGTATGTAGGTATGTAGGTATGTAGGTATGTAGGTATGTAGGCATGTAGGTATGTAGGCATGTAGGTATGTAGGTATGTAGGTATGTAGGTATGTAGGTATGTAGGTATGTAGGTATGTAGGTATGTAGGTATGTAGGTATGTAGGTATGTAGGTATGTAGGTATGTAGGTATGTAGGTATGTAGGTATGTACATGTAGGTATGTAGGTATGTAGGCATGTAGGTATGTAGGTATGTAGGTATGTAGGTATGTAGGTATGTATGTATGTAGGTATGTAGGTATGTAGGTATGTAGGTATGTAGGTATGTAGGTATGTATGTATGTAGGTATGTAGGTATGTAGGTATGTAGGTATGTAGGTATGCAGGTATGTAGGTATGTAGGTATGTAGGTATGTAGGTATGTAGGTATGTAGGTATGTAGGTATGTAGGTATGTAGGTATGTAGGTATGTAAGTATGTAGGTATGTAGGCATGTAGGTACGTAGGTATGTAGGTATGTAGGTATGTAGGTATGTAGGTATGTAGGTATTTAGGTATGTAGGTATGTAGGTATGTAGGTATGTAGGTATGTAGGTATGTAGGTATGTAGGTATGTAGGTATGTAGGTATGTAGGTATGTAGGCATGTAGGTATGTAGGTATGTAGGCATGTAGGTATGTAGGTATGTAGGCATGTAGGTATGTAGGTATGTAGGTATGTAGGTATGTAGGTATGTAGGTATGTAGGTATGTAGGTATGTAGGTATGTAGGTATGTAGGTATGTAGGTATGTAGGTATGTAGGTATGTAGGTATGTAGGTATGTAGGTATGTAGGTATGTAGGTATGTAGGTATGTCGGTATGTACGTATGTAGGCATGTAGGTATGTAGGTATGTAGGTATGTAGGTATGTAGGTATGTAGGTATGTATGTATGTAGGTATGTAGGTATGTAGGTATGTAGGTATGTAGGTATGTAGGTATGTATGTATGTAGGTATGTAGGTATGTAGGTATGTAGGTATGTAGGTATGTAGGTATGTAGGTATGTAGGTATGTAGGTATGTAGGTATGTAGGTATGTAGGTATGTAGGTATGTAGGTATGTAGGTATGTAGGTATGTATGTATGTAGGTATGTAGGTATGTAGGTATGTAGGTATGTACGTATGTAGGTATGTATGTATGTAGGTATGTAGGTATGTAGGTATGTAGGTATGTAGGTATGTAGGTATGTAGGTATGTAGGTATGTAGGTATGTAGGTATGTAGGTATGTAGGTATGTAGGTATGTAGGTATGTAGGTATGTAGGTATGTAGGTATGTAGGTATGTAGGTATATAGGTATGTAGGTATGTAGGCATGTAGGTACGTAGGTATGTAGGTATGTAGGTATGTAGGTATGTAGGTATGTAGGTATGTAGGTATGTAGGTATGTAGGTATGTAGGTATGTAGGTATGTAGGTATGTAGGTATGTAGGTATGTAGGTATGTAGGTATGTAGGTATGTAGGCATGTAGGTATGTAGGTATGTAGGCATGTAGGTATGTAGGTATGTAGGTATGTAGGTATGTAGGTATGTAGGCATGTAGGTACGTAGGTATGTAGGTAGGTATGTATGTATGTATGTATGTATGTAGGTATGTAGGTATGTAGGTATGTATGTATGTAGGTATGTAGGTATGTATGTATGTAGGTATGTAGGTATGTATGTATGTAGGTATGTAGGTATGTATGTATGTAGGTATGTAGGTATGTATGTATGTATGTATGTATAGGTATATAGATATGTATGTATGTAGGTATGTAGGTATCTAGGTATGTAGGTATGTAGGTATGTAGGCATGTAGGTACGTAGGTATGTAGGTATGTATGTATGTAGGTATGTAGGTATGTAGGTATGTATGTATGTAGGTATGTAGGTATGTATGTATGTAGGTATGTAGGTATGTATGTATGTAGGTATGTAGGTATGTATGTATGTAGGTATGTAGGTATGTAGGTATGTATGTATGTATGTATGTATGTAGGTATGTAGGTATGTATGTATGTAGGTATGTAGGTATGTAGGTATGTAGGTATGTAGGTATGTAGGTATGTAGGTATGTAGGTATGTAGGTATGTAGGTATGTAGGTATGTAGGTATGTAGGTATGTAGGTATGTAGGTATGTAGGTATGTAGGTATGTAGGTATGTAGGTATGTAGGTATGTATGTATGTAGGTATGTAGGTATGTATGTATGTAGGTATGTAGGTATGTAGGTATGTAGGTATGTAGGTATGTAGGCATGTAGGTATGTAGGTATGTAGGTATGTAGGTATGTAGGTATGTAGGTATGTAGGTATGTAGGTATGTAGGTATGTAGGTATGTAGGTATGTATGTATGTAGGTATGTAGGTATGTAGGTATGTAGGTATGTAGGTATGTAGGTATGTATGTATGTAGGTATGTAGGTATGTAGGTATGTAGGTATGTAGGTATGTAGGTATGTAGGTATGTAGGTATGTAGGTATGTAGGTATGTAGGTATGTAGGTATGTAGGTATGTAGGTATGTAGGTATGTAGGTATGTAGGTATGTAGGTATGTAGGTATGTAGGTATGTAGGTATGTAGGCATGTAGGTACGTAGGTATGTAGGTATGTAGGTATGTAGGTATGTAGGTATGTAGGTATGTAGGTATGTAGGTATGTAGGTATGTAGGTATGTAGGTATGTAGGTATGTAGGTATGTAGGTATGTAGGTATGTAGGTATGTAGGTATGTAGGTATGTAGGCATATAGGTATGTAGGTATGTAGGCATGTAGGTATGTAGGTATGTAGGTATGTAGGTATGTAGGTATGTGGGCATGTAGGTACGTAGGTATGTAGGTAGGTATGTATGTATGTATGTATGTATGTAGGTATGTAGGTATGTAGGTATGTATGTATGTAGGTATGTAGGTATGTATGTATGTAGGTATGTAGGTATGTATGTATGTAGGTATGTAGGTATGTATGTATGTAGGTATGTAGGTATGTATGTATGTATGTATGTATAGGTATGTAGGTATGTATGTATGTAGGTATGTAGGTATCTAGGTATGTAGGTATGTAGGTATGTAGGCATGTAGGTACGTAGGTATGTAGGTATGTATGTATGTAGGTATGTAGGTATGTAGGTATGTATGTATGTAGGTATGTAGGTATGTATGTATGTAGGTATGTAGGTATGTATGTATGTAGGTATGTAGGTATGTATGTATGTAGGTATGTAGGTATGTAGGTATGTATGTATGTATGTATGTATGTAGGTATGTAGGTATGTATGTATGTAGGTATGTAGGTATGTAGGTATGTAGGTATGTAGGTATGTAGGTATGTAGGTATGTAGGTATGTAGGTATGTAGGTATGTAGGTATGTAGGTATGTAGGTATGTAGGTATGTAGGTATGTAGGTATGTAGGTATGTAGGTATGTAGGTATGTAGGTATGTAGGTATGTAGGTATGTAGGTATGTAGGTATGTATGTATGTAGGTATGTAGGTATGTATGTATGTAGGTATGTAGGTATCTAGGTATGTAGGTATGTAGGTATGTAGGCATGTAGGTATGTAGGTATGTAGGTATGTAGGTATGTAGGTATGTAGGTATGTAGGTATGTAGGTATGTAGGTATGTAGGTATGTAGGTATGTAGGTATGTAGGTATGTAGGTATGTAGGTATTTAGGTATGTAGGTATGTAGGTATGTAGGTATGTAGGTATGTAGGTATGTAGGTATGTAGGTATGTAGGTATGTAGGTATGTAGGTATGTTGGTATGTAGGTATGTAGGTATGTAGGTATGTAGGTATGTAGGTATGTAGGTATGTAGGTATGTATGTATGTAGGTATGTAGGTATGTATGTATGTAGGTATGTAGGTATGTATGTATGTAGGTTTGTAGGTATGTAGGTATGTAGGTATGTAGGCATGTAGGTATGTAGGTATGTAGGTATGTAGGTAGGTATGTATGTAGGTATGAATGTATGTAGGTATGTAGGTATGTAGGTATGTAGGTATGTAGGTATGTAGGTATGTATGTATGTAGGTATGTAGGTATTTACGTATGTAGGTATGTAGGTATGTATGTATGTAGGTATGTATGTATGTAGGTATGTAGGTATGTAGGCATGTAGGTATGTAGGTATGTAGGCATGTAGGTATGTAGGTATGTAGGTATGTAGGTATGTAGGCATGTAGGTATGTAGGTATGTAGGCATGTAGGTATGTAGGTATGTAGGCATGTAGGTATGTAGGTATGTAGGTATGTATGTATGTAGGTATGTAGGTATGTAGGTATGTAGGTATGTAGGTATGTAGGTATGTAGGTATGTAGGTATGTAGATATGTAGGTATGTAGGTATGTAGGTATGTAGGTATGTAGGTATGTAGGTATGTAGGTATGTAGGTATGAAGGTATGTAGGTATGTAGGCATGTAGGTATGTAGGTATGTAGGCATGTAGGTATGTAGGTATGTAGGCATGTAGGTATGTAGGTATGTAGGTATGTAGGTATGTAGGTATGTAGGTATGAAGGTATGTAGGTATGTAGGTATGTAGGTATGTAGGTATGTAGGTATGTAGGTATGTAGGTATGTAGGTATGTAGGTATGTAGGTATATAGGTATGTAGGTATGTAGGTATGTAAGTATGTAGGTATGTAGGTATGTAGGTATGTAGGTATGTAGGTATGTAGGCATGTAGGTATGTAGGCATGTAGGTATGTAGGTATGTAGGTATGTAGGTATGTAGGTATGTAGGTATGTAGGTATGTAGGTATGTAGGTATGTAGGTATGTAGGTATGTAGGTATGTAGGTATGTAGGTATGTAGGTATGTAGGTATGTAGGTATGTAGGTATGTAGGTATGTACATGTAGGTATGTAGGTATGTAGGCATGTAGGTATGTAGGTATGTAGGTATGTAGGTATGTAGGTATGTAGGTATGTAGGTATGTAGGTATGTAGGTATGTAGGTATGTAGGTATGTAGGCATGTAGGTATGTAGGTATGTAGGTATGTAGGTATGTAGGTATGTAGGTATGTATGTATGTAGGTATGTAGGTATGTAGGTATGTAGGTATGTAGGTATGTAGGTATGTATGTATGTAGGTATGTAGGTATGTAGGTATGTAGGTATGTAGGTATGTAGGTATGTAGGTATGTAGGTATGTAGGTATGTAGGTATGTAGGTATGTAGGTATGTAGGTATGTAGGTATGTAGGTATGTAGGTATGTAGGTATGTAGGTATGTAGGCATGTAGGTACGTAGGTATGTAGGTATGTAGGTATGTAGGTATGTAGGCATGTAGGTATGTAGGTATGTAGGTATGTAGGTATGTAGGTATGTAGGTATGTAGGTATGTAGGTATGTAGGTATGTAGGTATGTAGGTATGTAGGTATGTAGGTATGTAGGTATGTAGGTATGTAGGTATGTAGGTATGTAGGTATGTAGGTATGTAGGTATGTAGGTATGTAGGTATGTAGGTATGTAGGTATGTAGGTATGTAGGTATGTTGGTATGTAGGTATGTAGGTATGTAGGTATGTAGGTATGTAGGTATGTAGGTATGTATGTATGTAGGTATGTAGGTATGTATGTATGTAGGTATGTAGGTATGTAGGTATGTAGGTATGTAGGCATGTAGGTATGTAGGTATGTAGGTATGTAGGTAGGTATGTATGTAGGTATGTATGTATGTAGGTATGTAGGTATGTAGGTATGTAGGTATGTAGGTATGTAGGTATGTATGTATGTAGGTATGTAGGTATTTACGTATGTAGGTATGTAGGTATGTATGTATGTAGGTATGTATGTATGTAGGTATGTAGGTATGTAGGCATGTAGGTATGTAGGTATGTAGGCATGTAGGTATGTAGGTATGTAGGTATGTAGGTATGTAGGTATGTAGGTATGTAGGTATGTAGGCATGTAGGTATGTAGGTATGTAGGCATGTAGGTATGTAGGTATGTAGGCATGTAGGTATGTAGGTATGTAGGCATGTAGGTATGTAGGTATGTAGGTATGTAGGTATGTAGGTATGTAGGTATGTAGGTATGTAGGTATGTAGGTATGTAGGTATGTAGGTATGTAGGTATGTAGGTATGTAGGTATGTAGGTATGTAGGTATGTAGATATGTAGGTATGTAGGTATGTAGGTATGTAGGTATGTAGGTATGTAGGTATGTAGGTATGTAGGTATGTAGGTATGAAGGTATGTAGGTATGTAGGCATGTAGGTATGTAGGTATGTAGGCATGTAGGTATGTAGGTATGTAGGCATGTAGGTATGTAGGTATGTAGGTATGTAGGTATGTAGGTATGTAGGCATGTAGGTACGTAGGTATGTAGGTAGGTATGTATGTATGTATGTATGTATGTAGGTATGTAGGTATGTAGGTATGTATGTATGTAGGTATGTAGGTATGTATGTATGTAGGTATGTAGGTATGTATGTATGTAGGTATGTAGGTATGTATGTATGTAGGTATGTAGGTATGTATGTATGTATGTATGTATAGGTATGTAGGTATGTATGTATGTAGGTATGTAGGTATCTAGGTATGTAGGTATGTAGGTATGTAGGCATGTAGGTACGTAGGTATGTAGGTATGTATGTATGTAGGTATGTAGGTATGTAGGTATGTATGTATGTAGGTATGTAGGTATGTATGTATGTAGGTATGTAGGTATGTATGTATGTAGGTATGTAGGTATGTATGTATGTAGGTATGTAGGTATGTAGGTATGTATGTATGTATGTATGTATGTAGGTATGTAGGTATGTATGTATGTAGGTATGTAGGTATGTAGGTATGTAGGTATGTAGGTATGTAGGTATGTAGGTATGTAGGTATGTAGGTATGTAGGTATGTAGGTATGTAGGTATGTAGGTATGTAGGTATGTAGGTATGTAGGTATGTAGGTATGTAGGTATGTATGTATGTAGGTATGTAGGTATGTATGTATGTAGGTATGTAGGTATCTAGGTATGTAGGTATGTAGGTATGTAGGCATGTAGGTATGTAGGTATGTAGGTATGTAGGTATGTAGGTATGTAGGTATGTAGGTATGTAGGTATGTAGGTATGTAGGTATGTAGGTATGTAGGTATGTAGGTATGTAGGTATGTAGGTATGTAGGTATTTAGGTATGTAGGTATGTAGGTATGTAGGTATGTAGGTATGTAGGTATGTAGGTATGTAGGTATGTAGGTATGTAGGTATGTAGATATGTTGGTATGTAGGTATGTAGGTATGTAGGTATGTAGGTATGTAGGTATGTAGGTATGTAGGTATGTATGTATGTAGGTATGTAGGTATGTATGTATGTAGGTATGTAGGTATGTATGTATGTAGGTTTGTAGGTATGTAGGTATGTAGGTATGTAGGCATGTAGGTATGTAGGTATGTAGGTATGTAGGTAGGTATGTATGTAGGTATGTATGTATGTAGGTATGTAGGTATGTAGGTATGTAGGTATGTAGGTATGTATGTATGTAGGTATGTAGGTATTTACGTATGTAGGTATGTAGGTATGTATGTATGTAGGTATGTATGTATGTAGGTATGTAGGTATGTAGGCATGTAGGTATGTAGGTATGTAGGCATGTAGGTATGTAGGTATGTAGGTATGTAGGTATGTAGGCATGTAGGTATGTAGGTATGTAGGCATGTAGGTATGTAGGTATGTAGGCATGTAGGTATGTAGGTATGTAGGTATGTATGTATGTAGGTATGTAGGTATGTAGGTATGTAGGTATGTAGGTATGTAGGTATGTAGGTATGTAGGTATGTAGATATGTAGGTATGTAGGTATGTAGGTATGTAGGTATGTAGGTATGTAGGTATGTAGGTATGTAGGTATGAAGGTATGTAGGTATGTAGGCATGTAGGTATGTAGGTATGTAGGCATGTTGGTATGTAGGTATGTAGGCATGTAGGTATGTAGGTATGTAGGTATGTAGGTATGTAGGTATGTAGGTATGTAGGTATGAAGGTATGTAGGTATGTAGGTATGTAGGTATGTAGGTATGTAGGTATGTAGGTATGTAGGTATGTAGGTATGTAGGTATGTAGGTATATAGGTATGTAGGTATGTAGGTATGTAAGTATGTAGGTATGTAGGTATGTAGGTATGTAGGTATGTAGGTATGTAGGCATGTAGGTATGTAGGCATGTAGGTATGTAGGTATGTAGGTATGTAGGTATGTAGGTATGTAGGTATGTAGGTATGTAGGTATGTAGGTATGTAGGTATGTAGGTATGTAGGTATGTAGGTATGTAGGTATGTAGGTATGTAGGTATGTAGGTATGTAGGTATGTACATGTAGGTATGTAGGTATGTAGGCATGTAGGTATGTAGGTATGTAGGTATGTAGGTATGTAGGTAGGTAGGTATGTAGGTATGTAGGTATGTAGGTATGTAGGTATGTAGGTATGTAGGCATGTAGGTATGTAGGTATGTAGGTATGTAGGTATGTAGGTATGTAGGTATGTATGTATGTAGGTATGTAGGTATGTAGGTATGTAGGTATGTAGGTATGTAGGTATGTATGTATGTAGGTATGTAGGTATGTAGGTATGTAGGTATGTAGGTATGTAGGTATGTAGGTATGTAGGTATGTAGGTATGTAGGTATGTAGGTATGTAGGTATGTAGGTATGTAGGTATGTAGGTATGTAGGTATGTAGGTATGTAGGTATGTAGGCATGTAGGTACTTAGGTATGTAGGTATGTAGGTATGTAGGTATGTAGGCATGTAGGTATGTAGGTATGTAGGTATGTAGGTATGTAGGTATGTAGGTATGTAGGTATGTAGGTATGTAGGTATGTAGGTATGTAGGTATGTAGGTATGTAGGTATGTAGGTATGTAGGTATGTAGGTATGTAGGTATGTAGGTATGTAGGTATGTAGGTATGTAGGTATGTAGGTATGTAGGTATGTAGGTATGTTGGTATGTAGGTATGTAGGTATGTAGGTATGTAGGTATGTAGGTATGTATGTATGTAGGTATGTAGGTATGTATGTATGTAGGTATGTAGGTATGTAGGTATGTAGGTATGTAGGCATGTAGGTATGTAGGTATGTAGGTATGTAGGTAGGTATGTATGTAGGTATGTATGTATGTAGGTATGTAGGTATGTAGGTATGTAGGTATGTAGGTATGTAGGTATGTATGTATGTAGGTATGTAGGTATTTACGTATGTAGGTATGTAGGTATGTATGTATGTAGGTATGTATGTATGTAGGTATGTAGGTATGTAGGCATGTAGGTATGTAGGTATGTAGGCATGTAGGTATGTAGGTATGTAGGTATGTAGGTATGTAGGTATGTAGGTATGTAGGTATGTAGGCATGTAGGTATGTAGGTATGTAGGCATGTAGGTATGTAGGTATGTAGGCATGTAGGTATGTAGGTATGTAGGCATGTAGGTATGTAGGTATGTAGGTATGTAGGTATGTAGGTATGTAGGTATGTAGGTATGTAGGTATGTAGGTATGTAGGTATGTAGGTATGTAGGTATGTAGGTATGTAGGTATGTAGGTATGTAGATATGTAGGTATGTAGGTATGTAGGTATGTAGGTATGTAGGTATGTAGGTATGTAGGTATGTAGGTATGTAGGTATGAAGGTATGTAGGTATGTAGGCATGTAGGTATGTAGGTATGTAGGCATGTAGGTATGTAGGTATGTAGGCATGTAGGTATGTAGGTATGTAGGTATGTAGGTATGTAGGTATGTAGGTATGAAGGTATGTAGGTATGTAGGTATGTAGGTATGTAGGTATGTAGGTATGTAGGTATGTAGGTATGTAGGCATGTAGGTATGTAGGTATGTAGGCATGTAGGTATGTATGTATGTAGGTATGTAGGTATGTATGTATGTATGTATGTAGGTATGTAGGTATGTATGTATGTAGGTATGTAGGTATGTAGGTATGTAGGTATGTAGGTATGTAGGTATGTAGGTATGTAGGTATGTAGGTATGTAGGTATGTAGGTATGTACATGTAGGTATGTAGGTATGTAGGCATGTAGGTATGTAGGTATGTAGGTATGTAGGTATGTAGGTATGTAGGTATGTAGGTATGTAGGTATGTAGGTATGTAGGTATGTAGGTATGTAGGCATGTAGGTATGTAGGTATGTAGGTATGTAGGTATGTAGGTATGTAGGTATGTATGTATGTAGGTATGTAGGTATGTAGGTATGTAGGTATGTAGGTATGTAGGTATGTATGTATGTAGGTATGTAGGTATGTAGGTATGTAGGTATGTAGGTATGTAGGTCATGTAGGTATGTAGGTATGTAGGTATGTAGGTATGTAGGTATGTAGGTATGTAGGTATGTAGGTATGTAGGTATGTAGGTATGTAGGTATGTAGGCATGTAGGTACGTAGGTATGTAGGTATGTAGGTATGTAGGTATGTAGGCATGTAGGTATGTAGGTATGTAGGTATGTAGGTATGTAGGTATGTAGGTATGTAGGTATGTAGGTATGTAGGTATGTAGGTATGTAGGTATGTAGGTATGTAGGTATGTAGGTATGTAGGTATGTAGGTATGTAGGTATGTAGGTATGTAGGTATGTAGGTATGTAGGTATGTAGGTATGTAGGTATGTAGGTATGTAGGTATGTAGGTATGTAGGTATGTACGGTATGTAGGTTGTAGGTATGTAGGTATGTAGGTATGTAGGTATGTAGGTATGTATGTATGTAGGTATGTAGGTATGTAGGTATGTAGGTATGTAGGCATGTAGTATGTAGGTATGTAGGTATGTAGGTAGGTAGGTATGTAGGTATGTAGGTATGTAGGTATGTAGGTATGTAGGTATGTAGGTATGTAGGTATGTAGGTATGTATGTATGGTAGGTATGTAGGTATGTAGGTATGTAGGTATGTAGGATGTATGGTATGTAGGTATGGTAGGATGGTAGGGATGTAGGTATGTAGGTATGTAGGTATGTAGGGGTATGTAGGATGTAGGTATGTAGGTAGT
>CAUJBB010000071.1:0-20000 GCA_963082805.1 Hemicrepidius hirtus
GGTATGTAGGTGTGTAGGTATGTAGGTATGTAGGTATGTAGGTATGTAGGTATTTAGGTATGTATGTATGTAGGTATGTAGGTATTTAGGTATGTAGGTATGTAGGTATGTAGGTATGTAGGTATGTAGGTATGTAGGTATGTATGTATGTAGGTAAGTATGTATGTAGGTATGTAGGTATGTAGGTATGTATGTATGTAGGTATGTAGGTATTTAGGTATGTAGGTATGTAGGTATGTAGGTATGTAGGTATGTATGTATGTAGGTAAGTATGTATGTAGGTATGTAGGTATGTAGGTATGTATGTATGTAGGTATGTAGGTATGTATGTATGTAGGTATGTAGGTATGTAGGTATGTAGGTATGTAGGTATGTAGGTATGTAGGTATGTATGTATGTAGGTATGTATGTATGTAGGTATGTAGGTATGTAGGTATGTAGGTATGTAGGTATGTAGGTATGTAGGTATGTAGGTATGTAGGTATGTAGGTATGTATGTATGTAGGTATGTAGGTATTTAGGTATGTATGTATGTAGGTATGTAGGTATGTAGGTATGTAGGTATGTAGGTATGTAGGTATGTAGGTATAAAGGTATGTAGGTATCTAGGTATGTAGGTATGTAGGTATATAGGCATGTAGGTATGTAGGTATGTAGGTATGTAGGTATGTAGGTATGTAGGTATGTAGGTATGTAGGTAGGTATGTATGTAGGTATGAAGGTATGTATGTATGTAGGTATGTAGGTATGTACGTATGTAGGTATGTAGGTATGTAGGCATGTAGGTACGTAGGTATGTAGGTATGTAGGTATGTAGGTATTTAGGTATGTAGGTATGTAGGTATGTAGGTATGTAGGTATGTAGGTATGTAGGTATGTAGGCATGTAGGTATGTAGGTATGTAAACATGTAGGTATGTAGGTATGTAGGCATGTAGGTATGTAGGTATGTAGGCATGTAGGTATGTAGGTATGTAGGTATGTAGGTATGTAGGTATGTAGGTATGTAGGTAGGTATGTATGTAGGTATGTATGTAGGTATGTAGGTATGTATGTATGTAGGTATGTAGGTATGTATGTATGTAGGTATGTAGGTATGTAGGTATGTAGGTATGTAGGTATGTAGGCATGTAGGTATGTAGGTATGTAGGCATGTAGGTATGTAGGTATGTAGGTATGTAGGTATGTAGGTATGTAGGTATGTAGGTATGTATGTATGTAGGTATGTAGGTATGTATGTATGTAGGTATGTAGGTATCTAGGTATGTAGGTATGTAGGTATATAGGCATGTAGGTATGTAGGTATGTAGGTATGTAGGTATGTAGGTATGTAGGTATGTAGGTATGTAGGTAGGTATGTATGTAGGTATGAAGGTATGTATGTATGTAGGTATGTAGGTATGTATATATGTAGGTATGTAGGTATGTATGTATGTAGGTATGTAGGTATGTAGGTATGTAGGCATGTAGGTATGTAGGTATGTAGGCATGTAGGTATGTAGGTATGTAGGCATGTAGGTGTGTAGGTATGTAGGCATGTAGGTATGTAGGTATATGAAGGTATGTAGGTATGTAGGTATGTAGGTATATAGGTATGTAGGTATGTAGGTATGTAGGTATGTAGGTATGTAGGTATGTAGGTATGTAGGTATGTAGGTATGTAGGTATGTAGGTATGTAGGTATGTAGGTATGTAGGTATGTAGGTATGTAGGTATGTAGGTATGTAGGTATGTAGGTATGTAGGTATGTAGGTATGTAGGTATGTTGGCATGTAGGTATGTAGGTATGTATGTATGTAGGTATGTAGGTATGTAGGTATGTAGGTATGTAGGTATGTAGGTATGTAGGTATGTAGGTATGTAGGTATGTAGGTATGTAGGTATGTAGGTATGTAGATATTTAGGTATGTAGGTATGTAGGTATGTATGTATGTAGGTATGTAGGTATGTATGTATGTAGGTATGTAGGTATGTAGGTATGTATGTATGTATGTAGGTATGTAGGTATGTATGTATGTATGTATGTATGTATGTAGGTATGTAGGTTAGTATGTATGTAGGTATGTACGTATCTAGGTATGTAGGTATGTAGGTATGTAGGCATGTAGGTATGTAGGTATGTAGGTATGTAGGTATGTAGGTATGTAGGTATGTAGGTATGTAGGTATGTAGGTAAGTAGGCATGTAGGTATGTAGGTATGTAGGTACGTAGGTATGTAGGTATGTATGTATGTAGGTATGTAGGTATGTATATTTGTAGGTATGTAGGTATGTATGTATGTAGGTAAGTAGGTATGAATGTATGTAGGTATGTAGGTATGTAGGTATGTAGGTATGTAGGTATGTAGGTATGTAGGTATGTAGGCATGCAGGTATGTAGGTATGTAGGTATGTAGGCATGTAGGTATGTAGGTATGTAGGTATGTAGGCATGTAGGTATATAGGTATGTAGGCATGTAGCTATGTAAGTATGTAGGTATGTAGGTATGTAGGTATGTAGGTATGTAGGTATGTATGTATGTAGGTATGTAGGTATGTATGTATGTAGGTATGTAGGTATGTAGGTATGTAGGTATGTAGGTATGTAGGTATGTAGGTATGTAGGTATGTAGGTATGTAGGTATGCAGGTATGTAGGTATGTAGGCATGTAGGTATGTAGGTATGTAGGCATGTAGGTATGTAGGTATGTAGGCATGTAGGTATGTAGGTATGTAGGCATGTAGGTATGTAGGTATGTAGGTATGTAGGTAGGTATGTATGTAGGTATGTATGTAGGTATGTAGGTATGTATGTATGTAGGTATGTAGGTATGTAGGTATGTAGGTATGTAGGTATGTAGGTATGTAGGTATGTAGGTATGTAGGTATGTAGGTATGTAGGCATGTAGGTATGTAGGTATGTAGGCATGTAGGTATGTAGGTATGTAGGCATGTAGGTATGTAGGTATGTAGGTATGTAGGTATGTAGGTATGTAGGTATGTAGGTATGTAGGTATGTAGGTATGTAGGTATGTAGGTATGTAGGTATGTAGGTATGTAGGTATGTAGGTATGTAGGTATGTAGGTATGTAGGTATGTAGGTATGTAGGTATGTAGGTATTTAGGTATGTAGGTATGTAGGTATGTAGGTATGTAGGTATGTAGGTATGTAGATATGTAGGTATGTATGTATGTAGGTAAGTATGTATGTAGGTATGTAGGTATGTAGGTATGTATGTATGTAGGTATGTAGGTATTTGGGTATGTAGGTATGTAAGTATGTAGGTATGTAGGTATGTATGTATGTAGGTAAGTATGTATGTAGGAATGTAGATATGTAGGTATGTATGTATGTAGGTATGTAGGTATGTATGTATGTAGGTATGTATGTATGTAGGTATGTAGGTATGTAGGTATGTAGGTATGTAGGTATGTAGGTATGTAGGTATGTAGGTATGTAGGTATGTAGGTATGTATGTATGTAGGTATGTAGGTATTTAGGTATGTATGTATGTAGGTATGTAGGTATGTAGGTATGTAGGTATGTAGGTATGTAGGTATGTAGGTATGTAGGTATGTAGGTATGTAGGTATGTAGGTATGTAGGTATGTAGGTATGTAGGTATGTAGGTATGTAGGTATGTAGGTATGTAGGTATGTAGGTATGTAGGTATGTAGGTATGTAGGCATGTAGGTATGTAGGTATGTAGGTATGTATGTATGTAGGTAAGTATGTATGTAGGTATGTAGGTATGTAGGTATGTATGTATGTAGGTATGTAGGTATGTATGTATGTAGGTATGTAGGTATGTAGGTATGTAGGTATGTAGGTATGTAGTTATGTAGGTATGTAGGTATGTAGGTATGTATGTATGTAGGTATGTAGGTATTTAGGTATGTAGGTGTGTAGGTATGTAGGTATGTAGGTATGTAGGTATGTAGGTATTTAGGTATGTATGTATGTAGGTATGTAGGTATTTAGGTATGTAGGTATGTAGGTATGTAGGTATGTAGGTATGTAGGTATGTAGGTATGTAGGTATGTATGTATGTAGGTAAGTATGTATGTAGGTATGTAGGTATGTAGGTATGTATGTATGTAGGTATGTAGGTATTTAGGTATGTAGGTATGTAGGTATGTAGGTATGTAGGTATGTATGTATGTAGGTAAGTATGTATGTAGGTATGTAGGTATGTAGGTATGTATGTATGTAGGTATGTAGGTATGTATGTATGTAGGTATGTAGGTATGTAGGTATGTAGGTATGTAGGTATGTAGGTATGTAGGTATGTAGGTATGTAGGTATGTATGTATGTAGGTATGTATGTATGTAGGTATGTAGGTATGTAGGTATGTAGGTATGTAGGTATGTAGGTATGTAGGTATGTAGGTATGTAGGTATGTAGGTATGTAGGTATGTATGTATGTAGGTATGTAGGTATTTAGGTATGTATGTATGTAGGTATGTAGGTATGTAGGTATGTAGGTATGTAGGTATGTAGGTATGTAGGTATGTAGGTATGTAGGTATGTAGGTATGTAGGTATGTAGGTAGGTATGTATGTAGGTATGAAGGTATGTATGTATGTAGGTATGTAGGTATGTATATATGTAGGGATGTAGGTATGTATGTATGTAGGTATGTAGGTATGTAGGTATGTAGGCATGTAGGTATGTAGGTATGTAGGCATGTAGGTATGTAGGTATGTAGGTATGTAGGTAGGTATGTATGTAAGTATTTAGGTATGTATGTATGTAGGTATGTAGGTATGTATGCATGTAGGTATGTATGTAGGTATGTAGGTATGTATGTATGTAGGTATGTAGGTATGTATGTATGTAGGTATGTATGTAGGTATGTAGGTATGTATGTATGTAGGTATGTAGGTATGTAGGTATGTATGTATGTAGGTATGTAGGTATGTAGGTATGTAGGTATGAAGGTATGTAGGTATCTAGGTATGTAGGTATGTAGGTATATAGGCATGTAGGTATGTAGGTATGTAGGTATGTAGGTATGTAGGTATGTATGTATGTAGGTATGTAGGTATGTAGGTATGTAGGTATGAAGGTATGTAGGTATCTAGGTATGTAGGTATGTAGGTATATAGGCATGTAGGTATGTAGGTATGTAGGTATGTAGGTATGTAGGTATGTAGGTATGTAGGTATGTAGGTATGTAGGTATGTAGGTATGTAGGTAGGTATGTATGTAGGTATGAAGGTATGTATGTATGTAGGTCTGTAGGTATGTATATATGTAGGTATGTAGGTATGTATGTATGTAGGTATGTAGGTATGTAGGTATGTAGGCATGTAGGTATGTAGGTATGTAGGCATGTAGGTATGTAGGTATGTAGGCATGTAGGTGTGTAGGTATGTAGGCATGTAGGTATGTAGGTATATGAAGGTATGTAGGTATGTAGGTATGTAGGTATGTAGGTATATAGGTATGTAGGTATGTAGGTATGTAGGTATGTAGGTATGTAGGTATGTAGGTATGTAGGTATGTAGGTATGTAGGTATGTAGGTATGTTGGCATGTAGGTATATAGGTATGTAGGCATGTAAGTATGTAGGTATGTAGGCATGTAGGTATGTAGGTATGTAGGCATGTAGGTATGTAGGTATGTAGGTATGTAGGTAGGTATGTATGTAGGTATTTAGGTATGTATGTATGTAGGTATGTAGGTATGTATGCATGTAGGTATGTAGGAATGTAGGTATGTATGTATGTAGGTATGTAGGTATGTATGTTTGTAGGTATGTAGGTATGTAGGTATGTAGGTATGTAGGTATGTAGGTATGTAGGTATGTAGGTATGTAGGTATGTAGGTATGTAGGTATGTAGGTATGTAGGTATGTATGTATGTAGGTATGTAGGTATGTATGTATGTAGGTATGTAGGTATGTATGCATGTAGGTATGTAGGTATGTAGGTATGTATGTATGTAGGTATGTAGGTATGTATGTATGTAGGTATGTAGGTATGTATGTATGTATGTATGTAGGTATGTAGGTATGTAGGTATGTAGGTATGTAGGTATGTAGGTATGTAGGTATGTAGGCATGTAGGTATGTAGGTATGTAGGCATGTAGGTATGTAGGTATGTAGGTATGTAGGTATGTAGGTACGTAGGTATGTAGGTATGTAGGTATGTAGGTATTTAGGTATGTAGGTATGTAGGTATGTAGGTATGTAGGTATGTAGGTATGTAGGTATGTAGGTATGTAGGTATGTAGGTATGTAGGCATGTAGGTATGTAGGGATGTAGGCATGTAGGTATGTAGGTATGTAGGCATGTAGGTATGTAGGTATGTAGGCATGTAGGTATGTAGGTATGTAGGTATGTAGGTATGTAGGTATGTAGGTATGTAGGTAGGTATGTATGTAGGTATGTATGTAGGTATGTAGGTATGTATGTATGTAGGTATGTAGGTATGTATGTATGTAGGTATGTAGGTATGTAGGTATGTAGGTATGTAGGTATGTAGGCATGTAGGTATGTAGGTATGTAGGCATGTAGGTATGTAGGTATGTAGGTATGTAGGTATGTAGGTATGTAGGTATGTAGGTATGTAGGTATGTAGGTATGTAGGTATGTAGGTATGTAGGTATTTAGGTATGTAGGTATGTAGGTATGTATGTATGTAGGTATGTAGGTATGTAGGTATGTAGGTATGTAGGTATGTAGGTATGTAGGTATGTAGGTATGTATGTATGTAGGTATGTAGGTATGTATGTATGTAGGTATGTAGGTAAGTATGTATGTATGTATGTAGGTATGTAGGCATGTATGTATGTAGGTATGTAGGTATCTAGGTATGTAGGTATGTAGGTATGTAGGCATGTAGGTGTGTAGGTATGTAGGTATGTAGGTATGTAGGTATGTAGGTATGTAGGTATGTAGGTATGTAGGTATGTAGGTATGTAGGTATGTAGGTATGTAGGTATGTAGGTATGTAGGTATGTAGGTATGTAGGTATGTAGGTATGTAGGTATGTAGGTATGTAGGTATGTAGGTATGTAGGTATGTAGGTATGTAGGTATGTAGGTATGTAGGTATGTAGGTATGTAGGTATGTAGGTATGTAGGTATGTAGGTATGTATGTATGTAGGTATGTAGGTATGTATGTATGTAGGTATGTAGGTATGTAGGTATGTAGGTATGTAGGTATGTATGCATGTAGGTATGTAGGTATGTAGGTATGTATGTATGTAGGTATGTAGGTATGTATGTATGTAGGTATGTAGGTATGTATGTATGTATGTATGTAGGTATGTAGGTATGTAGGTATGTAGGTATGTAGGTATGTAGGTATGTAGGTATGTAGGTATGTAGGTATGTAGGTATCTAGGTATGTAGGTATGTAGGTATGTAGGCATGTAGGTATTTAGGTATGTAGGCATGTAGGTATGTAGGTATGTAGGTATGTAGGTATGTAGGTATGTATGTATGTATGTATGTAGGTATGTAGGTATGTATGTATGTAGGTATGTAGGTATCTAGGTATGTAGGTATGTATGTATGTAGGTATGTAGGTATGTAGATATGTAGGTATGTAGGTATGTAGGTATGTAGGTATGTAGGTATGTAGGCATGTAGGTATGTAGGTATGTAGGCATGTAGGTATGTAGGTATGTAGGCATGTAGGTATGTAGGTATGTAGGCATGTAGGTATGTAAGTATGTAGGTATGTAGGTATGTAGGTATGTAGGTATGTAGGTATGTAGGTATGTAGGTATGTAGGTATGTAGGTATGTAGGTATGTAGGTATGTAGGTATGTAGGTATGTAGGTATTTAGGTATGTAGGTATGTAGGTATGTATGTATGTAGGTATGTAGGTATGTATGCATGTAGGTATGTAGGTATGTAGGTATGTATGTATGTAGGTATGTAGGTATGTATGTATGTAGGTATGTAGGTATGTATGTATGTATGTATGTAGGTATGTAGGTATGTAGGTATGTAGGTATGTAGGTATGTAGGTATGTAGGTATGTAGGTATGTAGGTATGTAGGCATGTAGGTATGTAGGTATGTAGGCATGTAGGTATGTAGGTATGTAGGTATGTAGGCATGTAGGTATGTAGGTATGTAGGCATGTAGGTATGTAGGTATGTAGGTATGTAAGTATGTAGGTATGTAGGTATGTAGGTATGTAGGTATGTAGGCATGTAGGTATGTAGGTATGTATGTATGTAGGTATGTAGGTATGTAGGTATGTACGTATGTAGGTATGTAGGTATGTAGGCATGTAGGTACGTAGGTATGTAGGTATGTAGGTATGTAGGTATTTAGGTATGTAGGTGTGTAGGTATGTAGGTATGTAGGTATGTAGGTATGTAGGTATGTAGGCATGTAGGTATGTAGGTATGTAGGCATGTAGGTATGTAGGTATGTAGGCATGTAGGTATGTAGGTATGTAGGCATGTAGGTATGTAGGTATGTAGGTATGTAGGTATGTAGGTAGGTATGTATGTAGGTATGTATGTAGGTATGTAGGTATGTATGTATGTAGGTATGTAGGTATGTATGTATGTAGGTATGTAGGTATGTAGGTATGTAGGTATGTAGGTATGTAGGCATGTAGGTATGTAGGTATGTAGGCATGTAGGTATGTAGGTATGTAGGTATGTAGGTATGTAGGTATGTAGGTATGTAGGTATGTAGGTATGTAGGTATGTAGGTATGTAGGTATTTAGGTATGTAGGTATGTAGGTATGTATGTATGTAGGTATGTAGGTATGTAGGTATGTAGGTATGTAGGTATGTAGGTATGTAGGTATGTATGTATGTAGGTATGTAGGTATGTATGTATGTAGGTATGTAGGTATGTATGTATGTATGTATGTATGTATGTAGGTATGTAGGTATGTATGTATGTAGGTATGTAGGTATCTAGGTATGTAGGTATGTAGGTATGTAGGCATGTAGGTATGTAGGTATGTAGGTATGTAGGTATGTAGGTATGTAGGTATGTAGGTATGTAGGTATGTAGGTATGTAGGTATGTAGGTATGTAGGTATGTAGGTATGTAGGTATGTAGGTATGTAGGTATGTAGGTATGTAGGTATGTAGGTATGTAGGTATGTAGGTATGTAGGTATGTAGGTATGTAGGTATGTAGGTATGTAGGTATGTAGGTATGTAGGTATGTAGGTATGTATGTATGTAGGTATGTAGGTATGTATGTATGTAGGTATGTAGGTATGTATGTATGTATGTATGTAGGTATGTAGGTATGTATGTATGTAGGTATGTAGGTATCTAGGTATGTAGGTATGTAGGTATGTAGGCATGTAGGTATGTAGGTATGTAGGTATGTAGGTATGTAGGTATGTAGGTATGTAGGTATTTAGGCATGTAGGTATGTAGGTATGTAGGTATGTAGGTATGTAGGTATGTAGGTATGTAGGTATGTAGGTAGGTATGTATGTAGGTATGTATGTAGGTATGTAGGTATGTATGTATGTAGGTATGTAGGTATGTATGTATGTAGGTATGTAGGTATGTAGGTATCTAGGTATGTAGGTATGTAGGTATGTAGGCATGTAGGTATTTAGGTATGTAGGCATGTAGGTATGTAGGTATGTAGGTATGTAGGTATGTATGTATGTATGTATGTAGGTATGTAGGTATGTATGTATGTAGGTATGTAGGTATCTAGGTATGTAGGTATGTAGGTATGTAGGCATGTAGGTATGTAGGTATGTAGGTATGTAGGTATGTAGGTATGTTGGTATGTAGGTATGTAGGTATGTAGGTATGTAGGTATGTAGGTATGTAGGTATGTAGGTATGTAGGTATGTAGGTATGTATGTATGTAGGTATGTAGGTATGTAGGTATGTAGGTATGTAGGTATGTAGGTATGTAGGTATGTAGGTATGTAGTCATGTAGGTATGTAGGTATGTAGGCATGTAGGTATGTAGGTATGTAGGCATGTAGGTATGTAGGTATGTAGGCATGTAGGTATGTAAGTATGTAGGTATGTAGGTATGTAGGTATGTAGGTATGTAGGTATGTAGGTATGTAGGTATGAAGGTATGTATGTATGTAGGTATGTAGGTATGTATATATGTAGGTATGTAGGTATGTATGTATGTAGGTATGTAGGTATGTAGGTATGTAGGTATGTAGGTATGTAGGTATGTAGGTATGTAGGTATGTAGGTATGTAGGTATGTAGGTATGTAGGCATGTAGGTATGTAGGTATGTAGGCATGTAGGTATGTAGGTATGTAGGTATGTAGGCATGTAGGTATGTAGGTATGTAGGCATGTAGGTATGTAGGTATGTAGGTATGTAGGTATGTAGGTAGGTATGTATGTAGGTATGTATGTAGGTATGTAGGTATGTATGTATGTAGGTATGTAGGTATGTATGTATGTAGGTATGTAGGTATGTAGGCATTTAGGTATGTAGGTATGTAGGCATGTAGGTATGTAGGTATGTAGGCATGTAGGTATGTAAGTATGTAGGTATGTAGGTATGTAGGTATGTAGGTATGTAGGTATGTAGGTATGTAGGTATGTAGGTATTTAGGTATGTAGGTATGTAGGTATGTATGTATGTAGGTATGTAGGTATGTATGCATGTAGGTATGTAAGTATGTAGGTATGTAGGTATGTAGGTATGTAGGTATGTAGGTATGTAGGTATGTAGGTATGTAGGTATGTAGGTATTTAGGTATGTAGGTATGTAGGTATGTATGTATGTAGGTATGTAGGTATGTATGCATGTAGGTATGTAGGTATGTAGGTATGTATGTATGTAGGTATGTAGGTATGTATGTATGTAGGTATGTAGGTATGTATGTATGTATGTATGTAGGTATGTAGGTATGTAGGTATGTAGGCATGTAGGTATGTAGGTATGTAGGCATGTAGGTATGTAGGTATGTAGGTATGTAGGTATGTAGGTATGTAGGTATGTAGGTATGTAGGTATGTAGGCATGTAGGTATGTAGGTATGTATGTATGTAGGTATGTAGGTATGTAGGTATGTACGTATGTAGGTATGTAGGTATGTAGGCATGTAGGTACGTAGGTATGTAGGTATGTAGGTATGTAGGTATTTAGGTATGTAGGTATGTAGGTATGTAGGTATGTAGGTATGTAGGCATGTAGGTATGTAGGTATGTAGGCATGTAGGTACGTAGGTATGTAGGTATGTAGGTATGTAGGTATGTAGGTATGTAGGTATGTAGGTATGTAGGTATGTAGGTATGTAGGCATGTAGGTATGTAGGTTTGTAGGCATGTAGGTATGTAGGTATGTAGGCATGTAGGTATGTAGGTATGTAGGCATGTAGGTATGTAAGTATGTAGGTATGTAGGTATGTAGGTATGTAGGTATGTAGGTATGTAGGTATGTAGGTATGTAGGTATGTAGGTATGTAGGTATGTAGGTATTTAGGTATGTAGGTATGTAGGTATGTATGTATGTAGGTATGTAGGTATGTATGCATGTAGGTATGTAGGTATGTAGGTATGTATGTATGTAGGTATGTAGGTATGTATGTATGTAGGTATGTAGGTATGTATGTATGTATGTATGTATGTAGGTATGTAGGTATGTAGGTATGTAGGTATGTAGGTATGTAGGTATGTAGGTATGTAGGTATGTAGGCATGTAGGTATGTAGGTATGTAGGCATGTAGGTATGTAGGTATGTAGGTATGTAGGCATGTAGGTATGTAGGTATGTAGGCATGTAGGTATGTAGGTATGTAGGTATGTAGGTATGTAGGTATGTAGGTATGTAGGTATGTAGGTATGTAGGCATGTAGGTATGTAGGTATGTTTGTATGTAGGTATGTAGGTATGTAGGTATGTACGTATGTAGGTATGTAGGTATGTAGGCATGTAGGTACGTAGGTATGTAGGTATGTAGGTATGTAGGTATTTAGGTATGTAGGTGTGTAGGTATGTAGGTATGTAGGTATGTAGGTATGTAGGTATGTAGGTATGTAGGCATGTAGGTATGTAGGTATATAGGCATGTAGGTATGTAGGTATGTAGGCATGTAGGTATATAGGTATGTAGGCATGTAGGTATGTAGGTATGTAGGTATGTAGGTAGATATGTATGTAGGTATGTATGTAGGTATGTAGGTATGTATGTATGTAGGTATGTAGGTATGTATGTATGTAGGTATGTAGGTATGTAGGTATGTAGGTATGTAGGTATGTAGGTATGTAGGCATGTAGGTATGTAGGTATGTAGGCATGTAGGTATGTAGGTATGTAGGTATGTAGGTATGTAGGTATGTAGGTATGTAGGTATGTAGGTATGTAGGTATGTAGGTATGTAGGTATGTAGGTATTTAGGTATGTAGGTATGTAGGTATGTATGTATGTAGGTATGTAGGTATGTAGGTATGTAGGTATGTAGGTATGTAGGTATGTAGGTATGTATGTATGTAGGTATGTAGGTATGTATGTATGTAGGTATGTAGGTATGTATGTATGTATGTATGTATGTAGGTATGTAGGTATGTATGTATGTAGGTATGTAGGTATCTAGGTATGTAGGTATGTAGGTATGTAGGCATGTAGGGATGTAGGTATGTAGGTATGTAGGTATGTAGGTATGTAGGTATGTAGGTATGTAGGTATGTAGGTATGTAGGTATGTAGGTATGTAGGTATGTAGGTATGTAGGTATGTAGGTATGTAGGTATGTAGGTATGTAGGTATGTAGGTATGTAGGTATGTAGGTATGTAGGTATGTAGGTATGTAGGTATGTAGGTATGTAGGTATGTAGGTATGTAGGTATGTAGGTATGTAGGTATGTAGGTATGTAGGTATGTAGGTATGTAGGTATGTATGTATGTAGGTATGTAGGTATGTAGGTATGTAGGTATGTAGGTATGTAGGTATTTAGGTATGTAGGTATGTAGGTATGTATGTATGTAGGTATGTAGGTATGTAGGTATGTAGGTATGTAGGTATGTAGGTATGTAGGTATGTATGTATGTAGGTATGTAGGTATGTATGTATGTAGGTATGTAGGTATGTATGTATGTATGTATGTATGTAGGTATGTAGGTATGTAGGTATGTAGGTATTTAGGTATGTAGGTATGTAGGTATGTATGTATGTAGGTATGTAGGTATGTAGGTATGTAGGTATGTAGGTATGTAGGTATGTAGGTATGTATGTATGTAGGTATGTAGGTATGTATGTATGTAGGTATGTAGGTATGTATGTATGTATGTATGTATGTAGGTATGTAGGTATGTATGTATGTAGGTATGTAGGTATCTAGGTATGTAGGTATGTAGGTATGTAGGCATGTAGGGATGTAGGTATGTAGGTATGTAGGTATTTAGGTATGTAGGTATGTAGGTATGTATGTATGTAGGTATGTAGGTATGTATGTATGTATGTATGTATGTAGGTATGTAGGTATGTAGGTATGTAGGTATGTAGGTATTTAGGTATGTAGGTATGTAGGTATGTATGTATGTAGGTATGTAGGTATGTAGGTATGTAGGTATGTAGGTATGTAGGTATGTAGGTATGTAGGTATGTAGGTATGTATGTATGTAGGTATGTAGGTATGTATGTATGTAGGTATGTAGGTATGTATGTATGTATGTATGTATGTAGGTATGTAGGTATGTATGTATGTAGGTATGTAGGTATCTAGGTATGTAGGTATGTAGGTATGTAGGCATGTAGGGATGTAGGTATGTAGGTATGTAGGTATGTAGGTATGTAGGTATGTAGGTATGTAGGTATGTAGGTATGTAGGTATGTAGGTATGTAGGTATGTAGGTATGTAGGTATGTAGGTATGTAGGTATGTAGGTATGTAGGTATGTAGGTATGTAGGTATGTAGGTATGTAGGTATGTAGGTATGTAGGTATGTAGGTATGTAGGTATGTAGGTATGTAGGTATGTAGGTATGTAGGTATGTAGGTATGTAGGTATGTAGGTATGTAGGTATGTAGGTATGTATGTATGTAGGTATGTAGGTATGTATGTATGTAGGTATGTAGGTATGTATGTATGTATGTATGTAGGTATGTAGGTATGTATGTATGTAGGTATGTAGGTATCTAGGTATGTAGGTATGTAGGTATGTAGGCATGTAGGTATGTAGGTATGTAGGTATGTAGGTATGTAGGTATGTAGGTATGTAGGTATTTAGGCATGTAGGTATGTAGGTATGTAGGTATGTAGGTATGTAGGTATGTAGGTATGTAGGTATGTAGGTAGGTATGTATGTAGGTATGTATGTAGGTATGTAGGTATGTATGTATGTAGGTATGTAGGTATGTATGTATGTAGGTATGTAGGTATGTAGGTATCTAGGTATGTAGGTATGTAGGTATGTAGGCATGTAGGTATTTAGGTATGTAGGCATGTAGGTATGTAGGTATGTAGGTATGTAGGTATGTATGTATGTATGTATGTAGGTATGTAGGTATGTATGTATGTAGGTATGTAGGTATCTAGGTATGTAGGTATGTAGGTATGTAGGCATGTAGGTATGTAGGTATGTAGGTATGTAGGTATGTAGGTATGTTGGTATGTAGGTATGTAGGTATGTAGGTATGTAGGTATGTAGGTATGTAGGTATGTATGTATGTAGGTATGTAGGTATGTAGGTATGTAGGTATGTAGGTATGTAGGTATGTAGGTATGTAGGTATGTAGTCATGTAGGTATGTAGGTATGTAGGCATGTAGGTATGTAGGTATGTAGGCATGTAGGTATGTAGGTATGTAGGCATGTAGGTATGTAAGTATGTAGGTATGTAGGTATGTAGGTATGTAGTCATGTAGGTATGTAGGTATGTAGGCATGTAGGTATGTAGGTATGTAGGCATGTAGGTATGTAGGTATGTAGGCATGTAGGTATGTAAGTATGTAGGTATGTAGGCATGTAGGTATGTAGGTATGTAGGCATGTAGGTATGTAGGTATGTAGGTATGTAGGCATGTAGGTATGTAGGTATGTAGGCATGTAGGTATGTAGGTATGTAGGTATGTAGGTATGTAGGTAGGTATGTATGTAGGTATGTAGGTATGTATGTATGTAGGTATGTAGGTATGTATGTATGTAGGTATGTAGGTATGTAGGCATTTAGGTATGTAGGTATGTAGGCATGTAGGTATGTAGGTATGTAGGTATGTAGGTATGTAGGTATGTAGGTATGTAGGTATGTAGGTATGTA
The DNA here is from genome assembly GCA_963082805.1 of Hemicrepidius hirtus. Classification (NCBI taxonomy): domain Eukaryota; kingdom Metazoa; phylum Arthropoda; class Insecta; order Coleoptera; family Elateridae; genus Hemicrepidius; species Hemicrepidius hirtus. The sequence continues at coordinate 15,161 of CAUJBB010000071.1, forward strand.
GGTATGTAGGTATTTAGGTATGTAGGTATGTAGGTATGTATGTATGTAGGTATGTAGGTATGTATGCATGTAGGTATGTAGGTATGTAGGTATGTATGTATGTAGGTATGTAGGTATGTATGTATGTAGGTATGTAGGTATGTATGTATGTATGTATGTAGGTATGTAGGTATGTAGGTATGTAGGTATGTAGGTATGTAGGTATGTAGGTATGTAGGCATGTAGGTATGTAGGTATGTAGGCATGTAGGTATGTAGGTATGTAGGTATGTAGGCATGTAGGTATGTAGGTATGTAGGCATGTAGGTATGTAGGTATGTAGGTATGTAGGTATGTAGGTATGTAGGTATGTAGGTATGTAGGTATGTAGGTATGTAGGCATGTAGGTATGTAGGTATGTATGTATGTAGGTATGTAGGTATGTAGGTATGTACGTATGTAGGTATGTAGGTATGTAGGCATGTAGGTACGTAGGTATGTAGGTATGTAGGTATGTAGGTATTTAGGTATGTAGGTGTGTAGGTATGTAGGTATGTAGGTATGTAGGTATGTAGGTATGTAGGCATGTAGGTATGTAGGTATGTAGGCATGTAGGTATGTAGGTATGTAGGCATGTAGGTATGTAGGTATGTAGGCATGTAGGTATGTAGGTATGTAGGTATGTAGGTATGTAGGTAGGTATGTATGTAGGTATGTATGTAGGTATGTAGGTATGTATGTATGTAGGTATGTAGGTATGTATGTATGTAGGTATGTAGGAATGTAGGTATGTAGGTATGTAGGTATGTAGGCATGTAGGTATGTAGGTATGTAGGCATGTAGGTATGTAGGTATGTAGGTATGTAGGTATGTAGGTATGTAGGTATGTAGGTATGTAGGTATGTAGGTATGTAGGTATTTAGGTATGTAGGTATGTAGGTATGTATGTATGTAGGTATGTAGGTATGTAGGTATGTAGGTATGTAGGTATGTAGGTATGTAGGTATGTATGTATGTAGGTATGTAGGTATGTATGTATGTAGGTATGTAGGTATGTATGTATGTATGTATGTATGTAGGTATGTAGGTATGTATGTATGTAGGTATGTAGGTATCTAGGTATGTAGGTATGTAGGTATGTAGGCATGTAGGCATGTAGGTATGTAGGTATGTAGGTATGTAGGTATGTAGGTATGTAGGTATGTAGGTATGTAGGTATGTAGGTATGTAGGTATGTAGGTATGTAGGTATGTAGGCATGTAGGTATGTAGGTATGTAGGTATGTAGGTATGTAGGTATGTAGGTATGTAGGTATGTAGGTATGTAGGTATGTAGGTATGTAGGTATGTAGGTATGTAGGTATGTAGGTATGTAGGTATGTAGGTATGTAGGTATGTATGTATGTAGGTATGTAGGTATGTAGGTATGTAGGTATGTAGGTATGTAGGTATGTAGGTATGTAGGTATGTAGGTATGTATGTATGTAGGTATGTAGGTATGTATGTATGTAGGTATGTAGGTATGTATGTATGTATGTATGTAGGTATGTAGGTATGTATGTATGTAGGTATGTAGGTATCTAGGTATGTAGGTATGTAGGTATGTAGGCATGTAGGTATGTAGGTATGTAGGTATGTAGGTATGTAGGTATGTAGGTATGTAGGTATGTAGGCATGTAGGTATGTAGGTATGTAGGTATGTAGGTATGTAGGTATGTAGGTATGTAGGTAGGTATGTATGTAGGTATGTATGTAGGTATGTAGGTATGTCTGTATGTAGGTATGTAGGTATGTATGTATGTAGGTATGTAGGTATGTAGGTATCTAGGTATGTAGGTATGTAGGTATGTAGGCATGTAGGTATTTAGGTATGTAGGCATGTAGGTATGTAGGTATGTAGGTATGTAGGTATGTATGTATGTATGTATGTAGGTATGTAGGTATGTATGTATGTAGGTATGTAGGTATCTAGGTATGTAGGTATGTAGGTATGTAGGCATGTAGGTATGTAGGTATGTATGTATGTAGGTATGTAGGTATGTATGTATGTAGGTATGTAGGTATGTAGGTATGTAGGCATGTAGGTATGTAGGTATGTAGGTATGTAGGTATGTAGGTATGTAGGTATGTAGGCATGTAGGTATATAGGTATGTAGGTATGTAGGTATGTAGGTATGTATGTATGTAGGTATGTAGGTATGTAGGTATCTAGGTATGTAGGTATGTAGGCATGTAGGTATGTAGGTATGTAGGCATGTAGGTATGTAGGTATGTAGGCATGTAGGTATGTAGGTATGTAGGCATGTAGGTATGTAAGTATGTAGGTATGTAGGTATGTAGGTATGTAGGTATGTATGTATGTAGGTATGTAGGTATGTATGTATGTAGGTATGTAGGTATGTAGGTATGTAGGCATGTAGGTATGTAGGTATGTAGGTATGTAGGTATGTAGGTATGTAGGCATGTAGGTATATAGGTATGTAGGTGTGTAGGTATGTAGGTATGTATGTATGTAGGTATGTAGGTATGTAGGTATCTAGGTATGTAGGTATGTAGGTATGTAGGCATGTAGGTATGTAGGTATGTAGGCATGTAGGTATGTAGGTATGTAGGTATGTAGGTATGTATGTATGTATGTATGTATGTAGGTATGTAGGTATGTATGTATGTAGGTATGTAGGTATCTAGGTATGTAGGTATGTAGGTATGTAGGCATGTAGGTATGTAGGTATGTAGGTATGTAGGTATGTAGGTATGTAGGTATGTAGGTATGTGGGTATGTAGGTATGTAGGTATGTAGGTATGTATGTATGTAGGTATGTAGGTATGTAGGTATGTAGGTATGTAGGTATGTAGGTATGTAGGTATGTAGGCATGTAGGTATGTAGGTATGTAGGTATGTAGGTATGTAGGTATGTAGGTATTTAGGTATGTAGGTATGTAGGTATGTATGTATGTAGAATGAATGAATGATTTGATTTATTTAGCTTAAATAGCTATACATATTACCTACCTACATTTAACATTTGCTTATTTCATATTTTATTTCTAATTTATAATATAATATCCTACTTATATGTTTTGTACAATTTCTCTTATCTTATTTTTAAAACTACTTATTACATCTATTTGCTTAACAGAATTTGGTAATTTGTTGTACATTATTAATCCCTTGTAAAAAATAGAATTTTGCGTTTTTTTTTTGTTGGCATGTCTTAAAATGAAATTCTTGCAATTTCTTGTTCCATGCTCATGTGATTGATTAAAAGTATGAAGTAATTCTTTTAGGTAAGGCGGATAAATACCAGTTTTAATTTTCTGTATGAACATTAAGACTTGCATTTTTGAAAAGTTTTCGACGTTTATCCAATCCAGTTTTTGTAGCATCACTTCTATTGAGGTATATCGATCGCATTTCAATATTATTCGCATGGCTCGATTTTGCAACATTTGTAATCTACGTTGTTCATTTTGATTTGCAAGGTATATTATTGTAGATGAATAAAGGAAATGCGGTAGTACTATTGTGTTGTAAATGATCATTCTGGTTTTAACTGATACTAAGTCCCTACATCGATAAAGTACCCCCAACTTTTGTGCTATCTTTTTACATATAAAGTCTATATGTTCTTTAAATTTTAATTGTCTATCAACTATAAAGCCTAAGTACTTTATTTTATCTACAATTTCTACTTCAGTATTCACAATTTTGATTTTCTGCTGGTTTGTTAGATATTGTCTATAATTTGCATCCATCATCAGGATCATAGCTTTAGTTTTGTTAGTAGGTATGTAGGTATGTATGCATGTAGGTATGTAGGTATGTAGGTATGTATGTATGTAGGTATGTAGGTATGTAGGTATGTATGTATGTAGGTATGTAGGTATGTATGTATGTATGTATGTAGGTATGTAAGTATGTAGGTATGTAGGTATGTAGGTATGTAAGTATGTAGGTATGTAGGTATGTAGGTATGTAGGTATGTAGGTATGTAGGTATGTAGGTATGTAGGTATGTAGGTATGTAGGTATGTAGGCATGTAGGTATGTAGGTATGTAGGCATGTAGGTATGTAAGTATGTAGGTATGTAGGTATGTAGGTATGTAGGTATGTAGGTATGTAGGTATGTAGGTATGTAGGTATGTAGGTATGTAGGTATGTAGGTATGTAGGCATGTAGGTAAGTAGGTATGTAGGCATGTAGGTATGTAGGTATGTAGGTATGTAGGCATGTAGGTATGTAGGTATGTAGGCATGTAGGTATGTAGGTATGTAGGTATGTAGGTATGTAGGTAGGTATGTATGTAGGTATGTATGTAGGTATGTAGGTATGTATGTATGTAGGTATGTAGGTATGTATGTATGTAGGTATGTAGGTATGTATGTATGTAGGTATGTAGGTATGTAGGTATGTAGGTAGGTAGGCATGTAGGTATGTAGGTATGTAGGTATGTAGGTATGTAGGTATGTAAGTATGTAGGTATGTAGGTATGTAGGTATGTAGGTATGTAGGTATGTAGGTAAGTAGGCATGTAGGTATGTAGGTATGTAGGTATGTAGGTATGTAGGTATGTATGTATGTAGGTATGTAGGTATGTATATTTGTAGGTATGTAGGTATGTATGTATGTAGGTAAGTAGGTATGAATGTATGTAGGTATGTAGGTATGTAGGTATGTAGGTATGTAGGTATGTAGGCATGCAGGTATGTAGGTATGTAGGCATGTAGGTATGTAGGTATGTAGGTTTGTAGGCATGTAGGTATGTAGGTATGTAGGCATGTAGCTATGTAAGTATGTATGTATGTAGGTATGTAGGTATGTAGGTATGTAGGTATGTATGTATGTAGGTATGTAGGTATGTA
>CAUJBB010000071.1:25000-31101 GCA_963082805.1 Hemicrepidius hirtus
GGTATGTAGGTATGTAGGTATGTAGGTATGTAGGTATGTAGGTATGTAGGTATGTAGGTATGTATGTATGTAGGTATGTAGGTATGTAGGTATGTAGGTATGTAGGTATGTAGGTATGTAGGTATGTAGGTATGTAGGTATGTAGTCATGTAGGTATGTAGGTATGTAGGCATGTAGGTATGTAGGTATGTAGGCATGTAGGTATGTAGGTATGTAGGCATGTAGGTATGTAAGTATGTAGGTATGTAGGTATGTAGGTATGTAGGTATGTAGGTATGTAGGTATGTAGGTATGTAGGTATGTAGGTATGTAGGTATGTAGGTATGTAGGTATGAAGGTATGTATGTATGTAGGTATGTAGGTATGTATATATGTAGGTATGTAGGTATGTATGTATGTAGGTATGTAGGTATGTAGGTATGTAGGTATGTAGGTATGTAGGTATGTAGGTATGTAGGTATGTAGGTATGTAGGTATGTAGGTATGTAGGTATGTAGGCATGTAGGTATGTAGGTATGTAGGCATGTAGGTATGTAGGTATGTAGGTATGTAGGCATGTAGGTATGTAGGTATGTAGGCATGTAGGTATGTAGGTATGTAGGTATGTAGGTATGTAGGTAGGTATGTATGTAGGTATGTATGTAGGTATGTAGGTATGTATGTATGTAGGTATGTAGGTATGTATGTATGTAGGTATGTAGGCATGTAGGCATTTAGGTATGTAGGTATGTAGGCATGTAGGTATGTAGGTATGTAGGCATGTAGGTATGTAAGTATGTAGGTATGTAGGTATGTAGGTATGTAGGTATGTAGGTATGTAGGTATGTAGGTATGTAGGTATGTAGGTATGTAGGTATTTAGGTATGTAGGTATGTAGGTATGTATGTATGTAGGTATGTAGGTATGTATGCATGTAGGTATGTAGGTATGTAGGTATGTATGTATGTAGGTATGTAGGTATGTATGTATGTAGGTATGTAGGTATGTATGTATGTATGTATGTAGGTATGTAGGTATGTAGGTATGTAGGTATGTAGGTATGTAGGTATGTAGGTATGTAGGCATGTAGGTATGTAGGTATGTAGGCATGTAGGTATGTAGGTATGTAGGTATGTAGGCATGTAGGTATGTAGGTATGTAGGCATGTAGGTATGTAGGTATGTAGGTATGTAGGTATGTAGGTATGTAGGTATGTAGGTATGTAGGTATGTAGGCATGTAGGTATGTAGGTATGTATGTATGTAGGTATGTAGGTATGTAGGTATGTACGTATGTAGGTATGTAGGTATGTAGGCATGTAGGTACGTAGGTATGTAGGTATGTAGGTATGTAGGTATTTAGGTATGTAGGTGTGTAGGTATGTAGGTATGTAGGTATGTAGGTATGTAGGTATGTAGGCATGTAGGTATGTAGGTATGTAGGCATGTAGGTATGTCGGTATGTAGGCATGTAGGTATGTAGGTATGTAGGCATGTAGGTATGTAGGTATGTAGGTATGTAGGTATGTAGGTAGGTATGTATGTAGGTATGTATGTAGGTATGTAGGTATGTATGTATGTAGGTATGTAGGTATGTATGTATGTAGGTATGTAGGAATGTAGGTATGTAGGTATGTAGGTATGTAGGCATGTAGGTATGTAGGTATGTAGGCATGTAGGTATGTAGGTATGTAGGTATGTAGGTATGTAGGTATGTAGGTATGTAGGTATGTAGGTATGTAGGTATGTAGGTATGTAGGTATTTAGGTATGTAGGTATGTAGGTATGTATGTATGTAGGTATGTAGGTATGTAGGTATGTAGGTATGTAGGTATGTAGGTATGTAGGTATGTATGTATGTAGGTATGTAGGTATGTATGTATGTAGGTATGTAGGTATGTATGTATGTATGTATGTATGTATGTAGGTATGTAGGTATGTATGTATGTAGGTATGTAGGTATCTAGGTATGTAGGTATGTAGGTATGTAGGCATGTAGGCATGTAGGTATGTAGGTATGTAGGTATGTAGGTATGTAGGTATGTAGGTATGTAGGTATGTAGGTATGTAGGTATGTAGGTATGTAGGTATGTAGGTATGTAGGTATGTAGGTATGTAGGTATGTAGGTATGTAGGTATGTAGGTATGTAGGTATGTAGGTATGTAGGTATGTAGGTATGTATGTATGTAGGTATGTAGGTATGTATGTATGTAGGTATGTAGGTATGTATGTATGTATGTATGTAGGTATGTAGGTATGTATGTATGTAGGTATGTAGGTATCTAGGTATGTAGGTATGTAGGTATGTAGGCATGTAGGTATGTAGGTATGTAGGTATGTAGGTATGTAGGTATGTAGGTATGTAGGTATGTAGGCATGTAGGTATGTAGGTATGTAGGTATGTAGGTATGTAGGTATGTAGGTATGTAGGTAGGTATGTATGTAGGTATGTATGTAGGTATGTAGGTATGTATGTATGTAGGTATGTAGGTATGTATGTATGTAGGTATGTAGGTATGTAGGTATCTAGGTATGTAGGTATGTAGGTATGTAGGCATGTAGGTATTTAGGTATGTAGGCATGTAGGTATGTAGGTATGTAGGTATGTAGGTATGTAGGTATGTATGTATGTATGTATGTAGGTATGTAGGTATGTATGTATGTAGGTATGTAGGTATCTAGGTATGTAGGTATGTAGGTATGTAGGCATGTAGGTATGTAGGTATGTATGTATGTAGGTATGTAGGTATGTATGTATGCAGGTATGTAGGTATGTAGGTATGTAGGCATGTAGGTATGTAGGTATGTAGGTATGTAGGTATGTAGGTATGTAGGCATGTAGGTATATAGGTATGTAGGTATGTAGGTATGTAGGTATGTATGTATGTAGGTATGTAGGTATGTAGGTATCTAGGTATGTAGGTATGTAGGCATGTAGGTATGTAGGTATGTAGGCATGTAGGTATGTAGGTATGTAGGCATGTAGGTATGTAGGTATGTAGGCATGTAGGTATGTAAGTATGTAGGTATGTAGGTATGTAGGTATGTAGGTATGTATGTATGTAGGTATGTAGGTATGTATGTATGTAGGTATGTAGGTATGTAGGTATGTCGGTATGTAGGTATGTAGGTATGTAGGTATGTAGGTATGTAGGTATGTAGGTATGTAGGTATGTAGGTATGTAGGTATGTAGGTATGAAGGTATGTATGTATGTAGGTATGTAGGTATGTAGGTATGTAGGTATGTAGGTATGAAGGTATGTATGTATGTAGGTATGTAGGTATGTATATATGTAGGTATGTAGGTATGTAGGTATGTAGGTATGTAGGTATGTAGGTATGAAGGTATGTATGTATGTAGGTATGTAGGTATGTATATATGTAGGTATGTAGGTATGTATGTATGTAGGTATGTAGGTATGTAGGTATGTAGGTATGTAGGTATGTAGGTATGTAGGTATGTAGGTATGTAGGTATGTAGGTATGTAGGTATGTAGGTATGTAGGCATGTAGGTATGTAGGTATGTAGGCATGTAGGTATGTAGGTATGTAGGTATGTAGGCATGTAGGTATGTAGGTATGTAGGCATGTAGGTATGTAGGTATGTAGGTATGTAGGTATGTAGGTAGGTATGTATGTAGGTATGTATGTAGGTATGTAGGTATGTATGTATGTAGGTATGTAGGTATGTATGTATGTAGGTATGTAGGCATGTAGGCATTTAGGTATGTAGGTATGTAGGCATGTAGGTATGTAGGTATGTAGGCATGTAGGTATGTAAGTATGTAGGTATGTAGGTATGTAGGTATGTAGGTATGTAGGTATGTAGGTATGTAGGTATGTAGGTATGTAGGTATTTAGGTATGTAGGTATGTAGGTATGTATGTATGTAGGTATGTAGGTATGTATGCATGTAGGTATGTAGGTATGTAGGTATGTATGTATGTAGGTATGTAGGTATGTATGTATGTAGGTATGTAGGTATGTATGTATGTATGTATGTAGGTACGTAGGTATGTAGGTATGTAGGTATGTAGGTATGTAGGTATGTAGGTATGTAGGCATGTAGGTATGTAGGTATGTAGGCATGTAGGTATGTAGGTATGTAGGTATGTAGGCATGTAGGTATGTAGGTATGTAGGCATGTAGGTATGTAGGTATGTAGGTATGTAGGTATGTAGGTATGTAGGTATGTAGGTATGTAGGTATGTAGGTATGTAGGTATGTAGGCATGTAGGTATGTAGGTATGTATGTATGTAGGTATGTAGGTATGTAGGTATGTACGTATGTAGGTATGTAGGTATGTAGGCATGTAGGTACGTAGGTATGTAGGTATGTAGGTATGTAGGTATTTAGGTATGTAGGTGTGTAGGTATGTAGGTATGTAGGTATGTAGGTATGTAGGTATGTAGGCATGTAGGTATGTAGGTATGTAGGCATGTAGGTATGTAGGTATGTAGGCATGTAGGTATGTAGGTATGTAGGCATGTAGGTATGTAGGTATGTAGGTATGTAGGTATGTAGGTAGGTATGTATGTAGGTATGTATGTAGGTATGTAGGTATGTATGTATGTAGGTATGTAGGTATGTATGTATGTAGGTATGTAGGAATGTAGGTATGTAGGTATGTAGGTATGTAGGCATGTAGGTATGTAGGTATGTAGGCATGTAGGTATGTAGGTATGTAGGTATGTAGGTATGTAGGTATGTAGGTATGTAGGTATGTAGGTATGTAGGTATGTAGGTATGTAGGTATTTAGGTATGTAGGTATGTAGGTATGTATGTATGTAGGTATGTAGGTATGTAGGTATGTAGGTATGTAGGTATGTAGGTATGTAGGTATGTATGTATGTAGGTATGTAGGTATGTATGTATGTAGGTATGTAGGTATGTATGTATGTATGTATGTATGTATGTAGGTATGTAGGTATGTATGTATGTAGGTATGTAGGTATCTAGGTATGTAGGTATGTAGGTATGTAGGCATGTAGGCATGTAGGTATGTAGGTATGTAGGTATGTAGGTATGTAGGTATGTAGGTATGTAGGTATGTAGGTATGTAGGTATGTAGGTATGTAGGTATGTAGGTATGTAGGTATGTAGGTATGTAGGTATGTAGGTATGTAGGTATGTAGGTATGTAGGTATGTAGGTATGTAGGTATGTAGGTATGTAGGTATGTATGTATGTAGGTATGTAGGTATGTATGTATGTAGGTATGTAGGTATGTATGTATGTATGTATGTAGGTATGTAGGTATGTATGTATGTAGGTATGTAGGTATCTAGGTATGTAGTATGTAGGTATGTAGGCATGTAGGTATGTAGGTATGTAGGTATGTAGGTATGTAGGTATGTAGGTATGTAGGTATGTAGGTATGTAGGTATGTAGGTATGTAGGTATGTAGGTATGTAGGTATGTAGGTATGTAGGTAGGTAGGTATGTAGGTATGTATGTAGGTATGTTAGGTATGTATGTATGTAGGTATGTATGTATGTATGTATGTAGGTATGTAGGTATGTAGGTATCTAGGTATGTAGGTATGTAGGTATGTAGGCATGTAGGTATTTAGGTATGTAGGCATGTAGGTATGTAGGTATGTAGGTATGTAGGTATGTAGGTATGTATGTATGTAGGTATGTAGGTATGTAGGTATGTAGGTATGTAGGTATGTAGGTATCTAGGTATGTAGGTATGTAGGTATGTAGGCATGTAGGTATGTAGGTATGTATGTATGTAGGTATGTAGGTATGTATGTATGCAGGTATGTAGGTATGTAGGTATGTAGGCATGTAGGTATGTAGGTATGTAGGTATGTAGGTATGTAGGTATGTAGGCATGTAGGTATATAGGTATGTAGGTATGTAGGTATGTAGGTATGTATGTATGTAGGTATGTAGGTATGTAGGTATGTAGGTATGTAGGTATGTAGGCATGTAGGTATGTAGGTATGTAGGCATGTAGGTATGTAGGTATGTAGGCATGTAGGTATGTAGGTATGTAGGCATGTAGGTATGTAAGTATGTAGGTATGTAGGTATGTAAGTATGTAGGTATGTATGTATGTAGGTATGTAGGTATGTATGTATGTAGGTATGTAGGTATGTAGGTATGTAGGCAT
>CAUJBB010000072.1:0-35000 GCA_963082805.1 Hemicrepidius hirtus
ATGTAGGTATGTAGGTATGTAGGTATGTAGGTATGTAGGTATGTAGGTATGTAGGTATGTAGGTATGTATGTATGTAGGTATGTAGGTATGTAAGTATGTAGGTATGTAGGTATGTAGGTATGTATGTATGTAGGTATGTAGGTATGTATGTATGTAGGTATGTAGGTATGAATGTATGTATGTATGTATGTAGGTATGTAGGTATGTATGTATGTAGGTATGTAGGTATCTAGGTATGTAGGTATGTAGGTATATAGGCATGTAGGTATGTAGGTATGTAGGTATGTAGGTATGTAGGTATGTAGGTATGTAGGTATGTAGGTATGTAGGTATGTAGGTATGTAGGTATGTAGGTATGTAGGTATGTAGGTATGTAGGTATGTAGGTATGTAGGTATGTAGGTATGTAGGTATGTAGGTATATAGGTATGTAGGTATGTAGGTATGTAGGTATTTATGTATGTAGGTATGTAGGTATGTAGGTATGTAGGTATGTAGGTATGTAGGTATGTAGGTATGTAGGTATGTAGGTATGTAGGTATGTAGGTATGTAGGTATGTAGGTATGTAGGTATGTAGGTATGTAGGTATGTAGGTATGTAGGTATGTAGGTATGTATGTATGTAGGTATGTAGGTATGTATGTATGTAGGTATGTAGGTATGTAGGTATGTATGTATGTAGGTATGTAGGTATGTATGTATGTAGGTATGTAGGTATGTATGTATGTATGTATGTATGTAGGTATGTAGGTATGTATGTATGTAGGTATGTAGGTATCTAGGTATGTAGGTATGTAGGTATGTAGGTATGTAGGTATGTAGGTATGTAGGTATGTAGGTATGTAGGTATGTAGGTATGTAGGTATGTATGTATGTAGGTATGTAGGTATGTAAGTATGTAGGTATGTAGGTATGTAGGTATGTATGTATGTAGGTATGTAGGTATGTATGTATGTAGGTATGTAGGTATGAATGTATGTATGTATGTATGTATGTAGGTATGTAGGTATGTATGTATGTAGGTATGTAGGTATCTAGGTATGTAGGTATGTAGGTATATAGGCATGTAGGTATGTAGGTATGTAGGTATGTAGGTATGTAGGTATGTAGGTATGTAGGTATGTAGGTATGTAGGTATGTAGGTATGTAGGTATGTAGGTAGGTATGTATGTAGGTATGAAGGTATGTATGTATGTAGGTATGTAGGTATGTATATATGTAGGTATGTAGGTATGTATGTATGTAGGTATGTAGGTATGTAGGTATGTAGGCATGTAGGTATGTAGGTATGTAGGCATGTAGGTATGTAGGTATGTAGGCATGTAGGTGTGTAGGTATGTAGGCATGTAGGTATGTAGGTATATGAAGGTATGTAGGTATGTAGGTATGTAGGTATATAGGTATGTAGGTATTTAGGTATGTAGGTATGTAGGTATGTAGGTATGTAGGTATGTAGGTATGTAGGTATGTAGGTATGTAGGTATGTAGGTATGTAGGTATGCAGGTATGTAGGTATGTAGGTATGTAGGTATGTAGGTATGTAGGTATGTAGGTATGTAGGTATGTTGGCATGTAGGTATGTAGGTATGTAGGCATGTAAGTATGTAGGTATGTAGGCATGTAGGTATGTAGGTATGTAGGCATGTAGGTATGTAGGTATGTAGGTATGTAGGTAGGTATGTATGTAGGTATTTAGGTATGTATGTATGTAGGTATGTAGGTATGTATGCATGTAGGTATGTAGGTATGTAGGTATGTATGTATGTAGGTATGTAGGTATGTATGTTTGTAGGTATGTAGGTATGTAGGTATGTAGGTATGTAGGTATGTAGGTATGTAGGTATGTAGGTATGTAGGTAAGTAGGTATGTAGGTATTTAGGTATGTAGGTATGTAGGTATGTATGTATGTAGGTATGTAGGTATGTATGCATGTAGGTATGTAGGTATGTAGGTAGGTATGTATGTAGGTATGTAGGTATGTATGTATGTAGGTATGTAGGTATGTATGTATGTATGTATGTAGGTATGTAGGTATGTAGGTATGTAGGTATGTAGGTATGTAGGTATGTAGGTATGTAGGTATGTAGGTATGTAGGTATGTAGGTATGTAGGTATGTAGGTATGTATGTATGTAGGTATGTAGGTATGTAGGTATGTAGGTATGTAGGTATGTAGGCATGTAGGTATGTAGGTATGTAGGTATGTAGGTATGTAGGTATGTAGGTATGTAGGTATGTAGGAATTTAGGTATGTAGGTATGTAGGTATGTAGGTATGTAGGTATTTAGGTATGTAGGTATGTAGGTATGTAGGTATGTATGTATGTAGGTATGTAGGTATGTAGGTATGTATGTATGTAGGTATGTAGGTATGTATGTATGTATGTATGTAGGTATGTAGGTATGTAGGTATGTAGGTATGTAGGTATGTAGGTATGTAGGTATGTAGGTATGTAGGTATGTAGGTATGTAGGTATGTAGGCATGTAGGTATGTAGGTATGTAGGCATGTAGGTATGTAGGTATGTAGGTATGTAGGCATGTAGGTATGTAGGTATGTAGGCATGTAGGTATGAAGGTATGTAGGTATGTAGGTATGTAGGTAGGTATGTATGTAGGTATGTATGTAGGTATGTAGGTATGTAGGTATGTATGTATGTAGGTATGTAGGTATGTATGTATGTAGGTATGTAGGTATGTATGTATGTAGGTATGTAGGTATGTAGGTATGTAGGTATGCAGGCATGTAGGTATGTAGGTATGTAGGCATGTAGGTATGTAGGTATGTAGGCATGTAGGTATGTAGGTATGTAGGCATGTAGGTATGTAAGTATGTAGGTATGTAGGTATGTAGGTATGTAGGTATGTATGTATGTAGGTATGTAGGTATGTATGTATGTAGGTATGTAGGTATGTAGGTATGTAGGTATGTAGGCATGTAGGTATGTAGGTATGTAGGTATGTAGGTATGTAGGTATGTAGGTATGTAGGCATGTAGGTATGTAGGTATGTAGGTATGTAGGTATGTAGGTATGTATGTATGTAGGTATGTAGGTATGTAGGTATCTAGGTATGTAGGTATGTAGGTATGTAGGCATGTAGGTATGTAGGTATGTAGGCATGTATTTATGTAGGTATGTAGGTATGTAGGTATGTATGTATGTATGTATGTAGGTATGTAGGTATGTATGTATGTAGGTATGTAGGTATCTAGGTATGTAGGTATGTAGGTATGTAGGCATGTAGGTATGTAGGTATGTAGGTATGTAGGTATGTAGGTATGTAGGTATGTAGGTATGTAGGTATGTAGGTATGTAGGTATGTAGGTATGTAGGTATGTAGGTATGTAGGTATGTATGTATGTAGGTATGTAGGTATGTAGGTATGTAGGTATGTAGGTATGTAGGCATGTAGGTATGTAGGTATGTAGGTATGTAGGTATGTAGGTATGTAGGTATGTAGGTATGTAGGTATGTAGGTATTTAGGTATGTAGGTATGTAGGTATGTAGGTATGTAGGTATTTAGGTATGTAGGTATGTAGGTATGTATGTATGTAGGTATGTAGGTATGTATGCATGTAGGTATGTGGGTATGTAGGTATGTATGTATGTAGGTATGTAGGTATGTAGGTATGTAGGTATGTAGGTATGTAGGTATGTAGGTATGTAGGTATGTAGGTATGTAGGTATGTAGGTATGTAGGTATGTAGGTATGTAGGTATGTAGGTATGTAGGTATGTAGGCATGTAGGTATGTAGGTATGTAGGCATGTAGGCATGTAGGTATGTAGGTATGTAGGCATGTAGGTATGTAGGTATGTAGGTATGTATGTATGTAGGTATGTAGGTATGTATGTATGTAGGTATGTATGTATGTAGGTATGTAGGTATGTATGTATGTAGGTATGTGGATATGTATGTATGTAGGTATGTAGGTATGTAGGTATGTAGGTATGTAGGTATGTAGGTATGTAGGTATGTAGGTATGTAGGTATGTAGGTATGTAGGTATGTAGGTATGTAGGTATGTATGTATGTAGGTATGTAGGTATGTAGGTATGTAGGTATGTAGGTATGTAGGCATGTAGGTATGTAGGTATGTAGGCAAGTAGGTATGTAGATATGTAGGCATGTAGGTATGTAGGTATGTAGGCATGTAGGTATGTAGGTATGTAGGTATGTAGGTAGGTATGTATGTAGGTATGAAGGTATGTATGTATGTAGGTATGTAGGTATGTAGGTATGTAGGTATGTAGGTATGTAGGTATGTAGGTATGTAGGTATGTAGGTATGTAGGTATGTAGGTATTTAGGTATGTAGGTATGTAGGTATGTATGTATGTAGGTATGTAGGTATGTATGCATGTAGGTATGTAGGTATGTAGGTATGTATGTATGTAGGTATGTAGGTATGTAGGTATGTATGTATGTAGGTATGTAGGTATGTATGTATGTATGTATGTAGGTATGTAGGTATGTAGGTATGTAGGTATGTAGGTATGTAGGTATGTAGGTATGTAGGTATGTAGGTATGTAGGTATGTAGGTATGTAGGGATGTAGGTATGTAGGTATGTAGGTATGTAGGCATGTAGGTATGTAGGTATGTAGGCATGTAGGTATGTAGGTATGTAGGTATGTAGGCATGTAGGTATGTAGGTATGTAGGTATGTAGGTATGTAGGTATGTAGGTATGTAGGTATGTAGGTATGTAGGTATGTAGGTATGTAGGTATGTAGGTATGTAGGTATGTAGGTATGTAGGTATGTAGGCATGTAGGTATGTAGGTATGTAGGCATGTAGGTATGTAGGTATGTAGGTATGTAGGTATGTAGGTATGTAGGTATGTAGGTATGTAGGTATGTAGGTATGTAGGTATGTAGGTATGTAGGTATGTAGGTATGTAGGTATGTAGGTATGTATGTATGTAGGTATGTAGGTATGTAGGTATGTAGGTATGTAAGTATGTAGGTATGTAGGTATGTAGGTATGTAGGTATGTATGTATGTAGGTATGTAGGTATGTATGTATGTAGGTATGTAGGTATGTAGGTATGTAGGTATGTAGGTATGTAGGTATGTAGGTATGTAGGTATGTAGGTATGTAGGTATGTAGGTATGTAGGTATGTAGGTATGTAGGTATGTAGGTATGTAGGTATATAGGTATGTAGGCATGTAGGTATGTAGGTATGTAGGCATGTAGGTATGTAGGTATGTAGGCATGTAGGTATGTAGGTATGTAGGCATGTAGGTATGTAGGTATGTAGGTATGTAGGTATGTAGGTATGTAGGTAGGTATGTATGTAGGTATGTATGTATGTATGTAGGTATGTAGGTATGTAGGTATGTAGGCATGTAGGTATGTAGGTATGTAGGTATGTAGGTATGTAGGTATGTAGGTATGTAGGTATGTAGGTATGTAGGTATGTAGGCATGTAGGTATGTAGGTATGTAGGCATGTAGGTATGTAGGTATGTAGGTATGTAGGCATGTAGGTATGTAAGTATGTAGGCATGTAGGTATGTAGGTATGTAGGTATGTAGGTATGTAGGTAGGTATGTATGTAGGTATGTATGTAGGTATGTAGGTATGTATGTATGTAGGTATGTAGGTATGTATGTATGTAGGTATGTAGGTATGTATGTATGTAGGTATGTAGGTATGTAGGTATGTAGGTATGTAGGCATGTAGGTATGTAGGTATGTAGGCATGTAGGTATGTAGGTATGTAGGCATGTAGGTATGTAGGTATGTAGGCATGTAGGTATGTAAGTATGTAGGTATGTAGGTATGTAGGTATGTAGGTATGTATGTATGTAGGTATGTAGGTATGTATGTATGTAGGTATGTAGGTATGTAGGTATGTAGGTATGTAGGTATGTAGGTATGTAGGTATGTAGGTATGTAGGTATGTAGGTATGTAGGTATGTAGGTATGTAGGTATGTAGGTATGTAGGTATGTAGGTATGTAGGTATGTAGGCATGTAGGTACGTAGGTATGTAGGTATGTAGGTATGTAGGTATGTAGGTATGTAGGTATGTAGGTATGTAGGTATGTATGTATGTAGGTATGTAGGTATGTATGTATGTAGGTATGTAGGTATGTAGGTATGTATGTATGTATGTAGGTATGTAGGTATGTATGTATGTATGTATGTAGGTATGTAGGTTAGTATGTATGTAGGTATGTACGTATCTAGGTATGTAGGTATGTAGGTATGTAGGCATGTAGGTATGTAGGTATGTAGGTATGTAGGTATGTAGGTATGTAGGTATGTAGGTATGTAGGTAAGTAGGCATGTAGGTATGTAGGTATGTAGGTATGTAGGTATGTAGGTATGTAGGTATGTATGTATGTAGGTATGTAGGTATGTATATGTGTAGGTATGTAGGTATGTATGTATGTAGGTATGTAGGTATGAATGTATGTAGGTATGTAGGTATGTAGGTATGTAGGTATGTAGGTATGTAGGCATGCAGGTATGTAGGTATGTAGGCATGTAGGTATGTAGGTATGTAGGTATGTAGGCATGTAGGTATGTAGGTATGTAGGCATGTAGCTATGTAAGTTGTAGGTATGTAGGTATGTAGGTATGTAGGTATGTATGTATGTAGGTATGTAGGTATGTATGTATGTAGGTATGTATGTATGTAGGTATGTAGGTATGTAGGTATGTAGGTATGTAGGTATGTAGGTATGTAGGCATGTAGGTATGTAGGTATGTAGGCATGTAGGTATGTAGGTATGTAGGCATGTAGGTATGTAGGTATGTAGGCATGTAGATATGTAGGTATGTAGGTATGTAGGTATGTATGTATGTAGGTATGTAGGTATCTAGGTATGTAGGTATGTAGGTATATAGGCATGTAGGTATGTAGGTATGTAGGCATGTAGGTATGTAGGTATGTAGGCATGTAGGTATGTAGGTATGTAGGTATGTAGGTAGGTATGTATGTAGGTATGAAGGTATGTATGTATGTAGGTATGTAGGTATGTATATATGTAGGTATGTAGGTATGTATGTATGTAGGTATGTAGGTATGTATGTATGTATGTATGTAGGTATGTAGGTATGTATGTATGTAGGTATGTAGGTATCTAGGTATGTAGGTATGTAGGTATATAGGCATGTAGGTATGTAGGTATGTAGGTATGTAGGTATGTAGGTATGTAGGTATGTAGGTATGTAGGTATGTAGGTAGGTATGTATGTAGGTATGAAGGTATGTATGTATGTAGGTATGTAGGTATGTATATATGTAGGTATGTAGGTATGTATGTATGTAGGTATGTAGGTATGTAGGTATATAGGTATGTAGGTATGTAGGTATGTAGGTATGAATGTATGTAGGTATGTAGGTATGTAGGTATGTATGTATGTAGGTATGTAGGTATGTAGGTATATAGGTATGTAGGTATGTAGGTATGTAGGTATGAATGTATGTAGGTATGTAGGTATGTAGGTATGTAGGTATGTAGGTATGTAGGTATGTAGGTATGTAGGCATGCAGGTATGTAGGTATGTAGGCATGTAGGTATGTAGGTATGTAGGTATGTAGGCATGTAGGTATGTAGGTATGTAGGCATGTAGCTATGTAAGTATGTAGGTATGTAGGTATGTAGGTATGTAGGTATGTATGTATGTAGGTATGTAGGTATGTATGTATGTAGGTATGTATGTATGTAGGTATGTAGGTATGTAGGTATGTAGGTATGTAGGTATGTAGGTATGTAGGCATGTAGGTATGTAGGTATGTAGGCATGTAGGTATGTAGGTATGTAGGCATGTAGGTATGTAGGTATGTAGGCATGTAGGTATGTAGGTATGTAGGTATATAGGTATGTATGTATGTAGGTATGTAGGTATCTAGGTATGTAGGTATGTAGGTATATAGGCATGTAGGTATGTAGGTATGTAGGCATGTAGGTATGTAGGTATGTAGGCATGTAGGTATGTAGGTATGTAGGTATGTAGGTATGTAGGTAGGTATGTATGTAGGTATGAAGGTATGTATGTATGTAGGTATGTAGGTATGTATATATGTAGGTATGTAGGTATGTATGTATGTAGGTATGTAGGTATGTATGTATGTATGTATGTAGGTATGTAGGTATGTATGTATGTAGGTATGTAGGTATCTAGGTATGTAGGTATGTAGGTATATAGGCATGTAGGTATGTAGGTATGTAGGTATGTAGGTATGTAGGTATGTAGGTATGTAGGTATGTAGGTAGGTATGTATGTAGGTATGAAGGTATGTATGTATGTAGGTATGTAGGTATGTATATATGTAGGTATGTAGGTATGTATGTATGTAGGTATGTAGGTATGTAGGTATGTAGGCATGTAGGTATGTAGGTATGTAGGCATGTAGGTATGTAGGTATGTAGGCATGTAGGTGTGTAGGTATGTAGGCATGTAGGTATGTAGGTATATGAAGGTATGTAGGTATGTAGGTATGTAGGTATATAGGTATGTAGGTATGTAGGTATGTAGGTATGTAGGTATGTAGGTATGTAGGTATGTAGGTATGTAGGTATGTAGGTATGTAGGTATGTAGGTATGTAGGTATGTAGGTATGTTGGCATGTAGGTATGTAGGTATGTATGTATGTAGGTATGTAGGTATGTAGGTATGTAGGTATGTAGGTATGTAGGCATGTAGGTACGTAGGTATGTAGTTATGTAGGTATGTAGGTATGTAGGTATGTAGGTATGTTGGTATGTAGGTATGTAGGTATGTAGGTATGTAGGTATGTAGGTATGTAGGTATGTAGGTATGTAGGTATGTATGTATGTAGGTATGTAGGTATGTAGGTATGTAGGTATGTAGGTATGTAGGTATGTAGGTATGTAGGTATATAGGTATGTAGGTATGTAGGTATGTAGGTATGTATGTATGTAGGTATGTAGGTATGTAGGTATGTAGGTATGTAGGTATGTAGGTATGTAGGTATGTAGGTATGTAGGTATGTAGGTATGTAGGTATGTAGGTATGTAGGTATGTAGGTATGTAGGTATGTAGGTATGTATGTATGTAGGTATGTAGGTATGTATGTATGTAGGTATGTAGGTATGTAGGTATGTATGTATGTAGGTATGTAGGTGTGTATGTATGTAGGTATGTAGGTATGTATGTATGTATGTATGTATGTAGGTATGTAGGTATGTATGTATGTAGGTATGTAGGTATCTAGGTATGTAGGTATGTAGGTATATAGGCATGTAGGTATGTAGGTATGTAGGTATGTAGGTATGTAGGTATGTAGGTATGTAGGTATGTAGGTATGTAGGTATGTAGGTATGTAGGTATGTAGGTATGTAGGTATGTAGGTATGTAGGTATGTATGTATGTAGGTATGTAGGTATGTATGTATGTAGGTATGTAGGTATGTAGGTATGTATGTATGTAGGTATGTAGGTATGTATGTATGTAGGTATGTAGGTATGTATGTATGTATGTATGTATGTAGGTATGTAGGTATGTATGTATGTAGGTATGTAGGTATCTAGGTATGTAGGTATGTAGGTATATAGGCATGTAGGTATGTAGGTATGTAGGTATGTAGGTATGTAGGTATGTAGGTATGTAGGTAGGTATGTATGTAGGTATGAAGGTATGTATGTATGTAGGTATGTAGGTATGTATATATGTAGGTATGTAGGTATGTAGGTATGTAGGTATGTAGGCATGTAGGTATGTAGGTATGTAGGCATGTAGGTATGTAGGTATGTAGGCATGTAGGTATGTAGGTATGTAGGTATGTAGGTATGTAGGTATGTTGGCATGTAGGTATGTAGGTATGTAGGCATGTAAGTATGTAGGTATGTAGGCATGTAGGTATGTAGGTATATGAAGGTATGTAGGTATGTAGGTATGTAGGTATATAGGTATGTAGGTATTTAGGTATGTAGGTATGTAGGTATGTAGGTATGTAGGTACGTAGGTATGTAGGTATGTAGGTATGTAGGTATGTAGGTATGTAGGTATGTAGGTATGTAGGTATGTAGGTATGTAGGTATGTAGGTATGTAGGTATGTATGCATGTAGGTATGTAGGTATGTAGGTATGTAGGTATGTAGGTATGTAGGTATGTATGTTTGTAGGTATGTAGGTATGTAGGTATGTAGGTATGTAGGTATGTAGGTATGTAGGTATGTAGGTATGTAGGTATGTAGGTATGTAGGTATTTAGGTATGTAGGTATGTAGGTATGTATGTATGTAGGTATGTAGGTATGTATGCATGTAGGTATGTAGGTATGTAGGTATGTATGTATGTAGGTATGTAGGTATGTATGTATGTAGGTATGTAGGTATGTATGTATGTATGTATGTATGTACGTATGTAGGTATGTAGGTATGTAGGTATGTAGGTATGTAGGTATGTAGGTATGTAGGTATGTAGGTATGTAGGTATGTAGGTATGTAGGTATGTAGGTATGTAGGTATGTAGGTATGTAGGTATGTATGTATGTAGGTATGTAGGTATGTAGGTATGTAGGTATGTAGGTATGTAGGCATGTAGGTATGTAGGTATGTAGGTATGTGGGTATGTAGGTATGTAGGTATGTAGGTATGTAGGTATTTAGGTATGTAGGTATGTAGGTATGTAGGTATGTAGGTATTTAGGTATGTAGGTATGTAGGTATGTATGTATGTAGGTATGTAGGTATGTATGCATGTAGGTATGTAGGTATGTAGGTATGTATGTATGTAGGTATGTAGGTATGTAGGTATGTATGTATGTAGGTATGTAGGTATGTATGTATGTATGTAGGTATGTAGGTATGTAGGTATGTAGGTATGTAGGTATGTAGGTATGTAGGTATGTAGGTATGTAGGTATGTAGGTATGTAGGTATGTAGGTATGTAGGTGTGTAGGTATGTAGGTATGTAGGCATGTAGGTATGTAGGTATGTAGGTATGTAGGTATGTAGGTATGTAGGTATGTAGGCATGTAGGTATGTAGGTATGTAGGCATGTTGGTAGGTATGTATGTAGGTATGTATGTAGGTATGTAGGTATGTATGTATGTAGGTATGTAGGTATGTATGTATGTAGGTATGTAGGTATGTAGGTATGTAGGTATGCAGGCATGTAGGTATGTAGGTATGTAGGCATGTAGGTATGTAGGTATGTAGGCATGTAGGTATGTAGGTATGTAGGCATGTAGGTATGTAAGTATGTAGGTATGTAGGTATGTAGGTATGTAGGTATGTATGTATGTAGGTATGTAGGTATGTATATATGTAGGTATGTAGGTATGTAGGTATGTAGGCATGTAGGTATGTAGGTATGTAGGTATGTAGGTATGTAGGTATGTAGGTATGTAGGCATGTAGGTATGTAGGTATGTAGGTATGTAGGTATGTAGGTATGTATGTATGTAGGTATGTAGGTATGTAGGTATCTAGGTATGTAGGTGTGTAGGTATGTAGGCATGTAGGTATGTAGGTATGTAGGCATGTAGGTATGTAGGTATGTAGGTATGTAGGTATGTATGTATGTATGTATGTAGGTATGTAGGTATGTATGTATGTAGGTATGTAGGTATCTAGGTATGTAGGTATGTAGATATGTAGGCATGTAGGTATGTAGGTATGTAGGTATGTAGGTATGTAGGTATGTAGGTATGTAGGTATGTAGGTATGTAGGTATGTAGGTATGTAGGTATGTATGTATGTAGGTGTGTAGGTATGTAGGTATGTAGGTATGTAGGTATGTAGGCATGTAGGTATGTAGGTATGTAGGTATGTAGGTATGTAGGTATGTAGGTATGTAGGTATGTAGGTATTTAGGTATGTAGGTATGTAGGTATGTAGGTATGTAGGTATTTAGGTATGTAGATATGTAGGTATGTATGTATGTAGGTATGTAGGTATGTATGCATGTAGGTATGTGGGTATGTAGGTATGTATGTATGTAGGTATGTAGGTATGTAGGTATGTATGTATGTAGGTATGTAGGTATGTATGTATGTATGTAGGTATGTAGGTATGTAGGTATGTAGGTATGTAGGTATGTAGGTATGTAGGTATGTAGGTATGTAGGTATGTAGGTATGTAGGTATGTAGGTATGTAGGTATGTAGGCATGTAGGTATGTAGGTATGTAGGCATGTAGGTATGTAGGTATGTAGGTATCTAGGTATGTAGGTATGTAGGTATGTAGGCATGTAGGTATGTAGGTATGTAGGCATGTAGGTATGTAGGTATGTAGGTATGTAGGTATGTATGTATGTATGTATGTAGGTATGTAGGTATGTATGTATGTAGGTATGTAGGTATCTAGGTATGTAGGTATGTAGGTATGTAGGCATGTAGGTATGTAGGTATGTAGGTATGTAGGTATGTAGGTATGTAGGTATGTAGGTATGTAGGTATGTAGGTATGTAGGTATGTAGGTATGTAGGTATGTATGTATGTAGGTATGTAGGTATGTAGGTATGTAGGTATGTAGGTATGTAGGCATGTAGGTATGTAGGTATGTAGGTATGTAGGTATGTAGGTATGTAGGTATGTAGGTATGTAGGTATTTAGGTATGTAGGTATGTAGGTATGTAGGTATGTAGGTATTTAGGTATGTAGGTATGTAGGTATGTATGTATGTAGGTATGTAGGTATGTATGCATGTAGGTATGTGGGTATGTAGGTATGTATGTATGTAGGTATGTAGGTATGTAGGTATGTATGTATGTAGGTATGTAGGTATGTATGTATGTATGTAGGTATGTAGGTATGTAGGTATGTAGGTATGTAGGTATGTAGGTATGTAGGTATGTAGGTATGTAGGTATGTAGGTATGTAGGTATGTAGGCATGTAGGTATGTAGGTATGTAGGCATGTAGGTATGTAGGTATGTAGGTATGTAGGTATGTAGGTATGTATGTATGTAGGTATGTAGGTATGTATGTATGTATGTATGTAGGTATGTAGGTATGTAGGTAAGTAGGTATGTAGGTATGTAGGTATGTAGGTATGTAGGTATGTAGGTATGTAGGTATGTAGGTATGTAGGTATGTAGGTATGTAGGTATGTAGGTATGTAGGTATGTATGTATGTAGGTATGTAGGTATGTATGTATGTAGGTATGTAGATATGTATGTATGTAGGTATGTAGGTATGTAGGTATGTAGGTATGTAGGTATGTAGGTATGTAGGTATGTAGGTATGTAGGTATGTAGGTATGTAGGTATGTAGGTATGTAGGTATGTATGTATGTAGGTATGTAGGTATGTAGGTATGTAGGTATGTAGGTATGTAGGCATGTAGGTATGTAGGTATGTAGGCAAGTAGGTATGTAGGTATGTAGGCATGTAGGTATGTAGGTATGTAGGCATGTAGGTATGTAGGTATGTAGGTATGTAGGTAGGTATGTATGTAGGTATGAAGGTATGTATGTATGTAGGTATGTAGGTATGTATATATGTAGGTATGTAGGTATGTATGTATGTAGGTATGTAGGTATGTAGGTATGTAGGTATGTAGGTATGTAGGTATGTAGGTATGTAGGTATGTAGGTATGTAGGCATGTAGGTATGTAGGTATGTAGGCATGTAGGTATGTAGGTATGTAGGTATGTAGGTAGGTATGTATGTAGGTATTTAGGTATGTAGGTATGTAGGTATGTATGTATGTAGGTATGTAGGTATGTATGCATGTAGGTATGTAGGTATGTAGGTATGTATGTATGTAGGTATGTAGGTATGTATGTATGTAGGTATGTAGGTATGTAGGTATGTAGGTATGTAGGTATGTAGGTATGTAGGTATGTAGGTATGTAGGTATGTATGTATGTAGGTATGTAGGTATGTATGTATGTAGGTATGTAGGTATGTAGGTATGTAGGTATGTAGGTATGTAGGTATGTAGGTATGTAGGTATGTAGGTATGTAGGTATGTAGGTATGTAGGTATGTAGGTATGTAGGTATGTAGGTATGTAGGTATGTAGGTATGTATGTATGTAGGTATGTAGGTATGTAGGTATCTAGGTATGTAGGTGTGTAGGTATGTAGGCATGTAGGTATGTAGGTATGTAGGCATGTAGGTATGTAGGTATGTAGGTATGTAGGTATGTATGTATGTATGTATGTAGGTATGTAGGTATGTATGTATGTAGGTATGTAGGTATCTAGGTATGTAGGTATGTAGATATGTAGGCATGTAGGTATGTAGGTATGTAGGTATGTAGGTATGTAGGTATGTAGGTATGTAGGTATGTAGGTATGTAGGTATGTAGGTATGTAGGTATGTAGGTATGTAGGTATGTATGTATGTAGGTGTGTAGGTATGTAGGTATGTAGGTATGTAGGTATGTAGGCATGTAGGTATGTAGGTATGTAGGTATGTAGGTATGTAGGTATGTAGGTATGTAGGTATGTAGGTATTTAGGTATGTAGGTATGTAGGTATGTAGGTATGTAGGTATTTAGGTATGTAGATATGTAGGTATGTATGTATGTAGGTATGTAGGTATGTATGCATGTAGGTATG
The DNA here is from genome assembly GCA_963082805.1 of Hemicrepidius hirtus. Taxonomy (NCBI): domain Eukaryota; kingdom Metazoa; phylum Arthropoda; class Insecta; order Coleoptera; family Elateridae; genus Hemicrepidius; species Hemicrepidius hirtus. The sequence continues at coordinate 14,485 of CAUJBB010000072.1, forward strand.
TGGGTATGTAGGTATGTATGTATGTAGGTATGTAGGTATGTAGGTATGTATGTATGTAGGTATGTAGGTATGTATGTATGTATGTAGGTATGTAGGTATGTAGGTATGTAGGTATGTAGGTATGTAGGTATGTAGGTATGTAGGTATGTAGGTATGTAGGTATGTAGGTATGTAGGTATGTAGGTATGTAGGCATGTAGGTATGTAGGTATGTAGGCATGTAGGTATGTAGGTATGTAGGTATCTAGGTATGTAGGTATGTAGGTATGTAGGCATGTAGGTATGTAGGTATGTAGGCATGTAGGTATGTAGGTATGTAGGTATGTAGGTATGTATGTATGTATGTATGTAGGTATGTAGGTATGTATGTATGTAGGTATGTAGGTATCTAGGTATGTAGGTATGTAGGTATGTAGGCATGTAGGTATGTAGGTATGTAGGTATGTAGGTATGTAGGTATGTAGGTATGTAGGTATGTAGGTATGTAGGTATGTAGGTATGTAGGTATGTAGGTATGTATGTATGTAGGTATGTAGGTATGTAGGTATGTAGGTATGTAGGTATGTAGGCATGTAGGTATGTAGGTATGTAGGTATGTAGGTATTTAGGTATGTAGGTATGTAGGTATGTATGTATGTAGGTATGTAGGTATGTATGCATGTAGGTATGTGGGTATGTAGGTATGTATGTATGTAGGTATGTAGGTATGTAGGTATGTATGTATGTAGGTATGTAGGTATGTATGTATGTATGTAGGTATGTAGGTATGTAGGTATGTAGGTATGTAGGTATGTAGGTATGTAGGTATGTAGGTATGTAGGTATGTAGGTATGTAGGTATGTAGGCATGTAGGTATGTAGGTATGTAGGCATGTAGGTATGTAGGTATGTAGGTATGTAGGTATGTAGGTATGTAGGTATGTAGGTATGTAGGTATGTATGCATGTAGGTATGTAGGTATGTAGGTATGTAGGTATGTAGGTATGTAGGTATGTATGTTTGTAGGTATGTAGGTATGTAGGTATGTAGGTATGTAGGTATGTAGGTATGTAGGTATGTAGGTATGTAGGTATGTAGGTATGTAGGTATTTAGGTATGTAGGTATGTAGGTATGTATGTATGTAGGTATGTAGGTATGTATGCATGTAGGTATGTAGGTATGTAGGTATGTATGTATGTAGGTATGTAGGTATGTATGTATGTAGGTATGTAGGTATGTATGTATGTATGTATGTATGTATGTACGTATGTAGGTATGTAGGTATGTAGGTATGTAGGTATGTAGGTATGTAGGTATGTAGGTATGTAGGTATGTAGGTATGTAGGTATGTAGGTATGTAGGTATGTAGGTATGTAGGTATGTAGGTATGTAGGTATGTATGTATGTAGGTATGTAGGTATGTAGGTATGTAGGTATGTATGTATGTAGGTATGTAGGTATGTATGTATGTATGTAGGTATGTAGGTATGTAGGTATGTAGGTATGTAGGTATGTAGGTATGTAGGTATGTAGGCATGTAGGTATGTAGGTATGTAGGTATGTGGGTATGTAGGTATGTAGGTATGTAGGTATGTAGGTATTTAGGTATGTAGGTATGTAGGTATGTAGGTATGTAGGTATTTAGGTATGTAGGTATGTAGGTATGTATGTATGTAGGTATGTAGGTATGTATGCATGTAGGTATGTAGGTATGTAGGTATGTATGTATGTAGGTATGTAGGTATGTAGGTATGTATGTATGTAGGTATGTAGGTATGTATGTATGTATGTAGGTATGTAGGTATGTAGGTATGTAGGTATGTAGGTATGTAGGTATGTAGGTATGTAGGTATGTAGGTATGTAGGTATGTAGGTATGTAGGTATGTAGGTGTGTAGGTATGTAGGTATGTAGGCATGTAGGTATGTAGGTATGTAGGTATGTAGGTATGTAGGTATGTAGGTATGTAGGCATGTAGGTATGTAGGTATGTAGGCATGTTGGTAGGTATGTATGTAGGTATGTATGTAGGTATGTAGGTATGTATGTATGTAGGTATGTAGGTATGTATGTATGTAGGTATGTAGGTATGTAGGTATGTAGGTATGCAGGCATGTAGGTATGTAGGTATGTAGGCATGTAGGTATGTAGGTATGTAGGCATGTAGGTATGTAAGTATGTAGGCATGTAGGTATGTAAGTATGTAGGTATGTAGGTATGTAGGTATGTAGGTATGTATGTATGTAGGTATGTAGGTATGTATATATGTAGGTATGTAGGTATGTAGGTATGTAGGCATGTAGGTATGTAGGTATGTAGGTATGTAGGTATGTAGGTATGTAGGTATGTAGGCATGTAGGTATGTAGGTATGTAGGTATGTAGGTATGTAGGTATGTATGTATGTAGGTATGTAGGTATGTAGGTATCTAGGTATGTAGGTGTGTAGGTATGTAGGCATGTAGGTATGTAGGTATGTAGGCATGTAGGTATGTAGGTATGTAGGTATGTAGGTATGTATGTATGTATGTATGTAGGTATGTAGGTATGTATGTATGTAGGTATGTAGGTATCTAGGTATGTAGGTATGTAGATATGTAGGCATGTAGGTATGTAGGTATGTAGGTATGTAGGTATGTAGGTATGTAGGTATGTAGGTATGTAGGTATGTAGGTATGTAGGTATGTAGGTATGTATGTATGTAGGTGTGTAGGTATGTAGGTATGTAGGTATGTAGGTATGTAGGCATGTAGGTATGTAGGTATGTAGGTATGTAGGTATGTAGGTATGTAGGTATGTAGGTATGTAGGTATTTAGGTATGTAGGTATGTAGGTATGTAGGTATGTAGGTATTTAGGTATGTAGATATGTAGGTATGTATGTATGTAGGTATGTAGGTATGTATGCATGTAGGTATGTGGGTATGTAGGTATGTATGTATGTAGGTATGTAGGTATGTAGGTATGTATGTATGTAGGTATGTAGGTATGTATGTATGTATGTAGGTATGTAGGTATGTAGGTATGTAGGTATGTAGGTATGTAGGTATGTAGGTATGTAGGTATGTAGGTATGTAGGTATGTAGGTATGTAGGTATGTAGGTATGTAGGCATGTAGGTATGTAGGTATGTAGGCATGTAGGTATGTAGGTATGTAGGTATCTAGGTATGTAGGTATGTAGGTATGTAGGCATGTAGGTATGTAGGTATGTAGGCATGTAGGTATGTAGGTATGTAGGTATGTAGGTATGTATGTATGTATGTATGTAGGTATGTAGGTATGTATGTATGTAGGTATGTAGGTATCTAGGTATGTAGGTATGTAGGTATGTAGGCATGTAGGTATGTAGGTATGTAGGTATGTAGGTATGTAGGTATGTAGGTATGTAGGTATGTAGGTATGTAGGTATGTAGGTATGTAGGTATGTAGGTATGTATGTATGTAGGTATGTAGGTATGTAGGTATGTAGGTATGTAGGTATGTAGGCATGTAGGTATGTAGGTATGTAGGTATGTAGGTATGTAGGTATGTAGGTATGTAGGTATGTAGGTATTTAGGTATGTAGGTATGTAGGTATGTAGGTATTTAGGTATGTAGGTATGTAGGTATGTATGTATGTAGGTATGTAGGTATGTATGCATGTAGGTATGTGGGTATGTAGGTATGTATGTATGTAGGTATGTAGGTATGTAGGTATGTATGTATGTAGGTATGTAGGTATGTATGTATGTATGTAGGTATGTAGGTATGTAGGTATGTAGGTATGTAGGTATGTAGGTATGTAGGTATGTAGGTATGTAGGTATGTAGGTATGTAGGTATGTAGGCATGTAGGTATGTAGGTATGTAGGCATGTAGGTATGTAGGTATGTAGGTATGTAGGTATGTAGGTATGTATGTATGTAGGTATGTAGGTATGTATGTATGTATGTATGTAGGTATGTAGGTATGTAGGTAAGTAGGTATGTAGGTATGTAGGTATGTAGGTATGTAGGTATGTAGGTATGTAGGTATGTAGGTATGTAGGTATGTAGGTATGTAGGTATGTAGGTATGTATGTATGTAGGTATGTAGGTATGTATGTATGTAGGTATGTAGATATGTATGTATGTAGGTATGTAGGTATGTAGGTATGTAGGTATGTAGGTATGTAGGTATGTAGGTATGTAGGTATGTAGGTATGTAGGTATGTAGGTATGTAGGTATGTAGGTATGTATGTATGTAGGTATGTAGGTATGTAGGTATGTAGGTATGTAGGTATGTAGGCATGTAGGTATGTAGGTATGTAGGCAAGTAGGTATGTAGGTATGTAGGCATGTAGGTATGTAGGTATGTAGGCATGTAGGTATGTAGGTATGTAGGTATGTAGGTAGGTATGTATGTAGGTATGAAGGTATGTATGTATGTAGGTATGTAGGTATGTATATATGTAGGTATGTAGGTATGTATGTATGTAGGTATGTAGGTATGTAGGTATGTAGGTATGTAGGTATGTAGGTATGTAGGTATGTAGGTATGTAGGTATGTAGGTATGTAGGCATGTAGGTATGTAGGTATGTAGGCATGTAGGTATGTAGGTATGTAGGTATGTAGGTAGGTATGTATGTAGGTATTTAGGTATGTAGGTATGTAGGTATGTATGTATGTAGGTATGTAGGTATGTATGCATGTAGGTATGTAGGTATGTAGGTATGTATGTATGTAGGTATGTAGGTATGTATGTATGTAGGTATGTAGGTATGTAGGTATGTAGGTATGTAGGTATGTAGGTATGTAGGTATGTAGGTATGTAGGTATGTATGTATGTAGGTATGTAGGTATGTATGTATGTAGGTATGTAGGTATGTAGGTATGTAGGTATGTAGGTATGTAGGTATGTAGGTATGTAGGTATGTAGGTATGTAGGTATGTAGGTATGTAGGTATGTAGGTATGTAGGTATGTAGGTATGTAGGTATGTAGGTATGTAGGTATGTATGTATGTAGGTATGTAGGTATGTAGGTATCTAGGTATGTAGGTGTGTAGGTATGTAGGCATGTAGGTATGTAGGTATGTAGGCATGTAGGTATGTAGGTATGTAGGTATGTAGGTATGTATGTATGTATGTATGTAGGTATGTAGGTATGTATGTATGTAGGTATGTAGGTATCTAGGTATGTAGGTATGTAGATATGTAGGCATGTAGGTATGTAGGTATGTAGGTATGTAGGTATGTAGGTATGTAGGTATGTAGGTATGTAGGTATGTAGGTATGTAGGTATGTAGGTATGTAGGTATGTATGTATGTAGGTGTGTAGGTATGTAGGTATGTAGGTATGTAGGTATGTAGGCATGTAGGTATGTAGGTATGTAGGTATGTAGGTATGTAGGTATGTAGGTATGTAGGTATGTAGGTATTTAGGTATGTAGGTATGTAGGTATGTAGGTATGTAGGTATTTAGGTATGTAGATATGTAGGTATGTATGTATGTAGGTATGTAGGTATGTATGCATGTAGGTATGTGGGTATGTAGGTATGTATGTATGTAGGTATGTAGGTATGTAGGTATGTATGTATGTAGGTATGTAGGTATGTATGTATGTCTGTAGGTATGTAGGTATGTAGGTATGTAGGTATGTAGGTATGTAGGTATGTAGGTATGTAGGTATGTAGGTATGTAGGTATGTAGGTATGTAGGTATGTAGGTATGTAGGTATGTAGGCATGTAGGTATGTAGGTATGTAGGCATGTAGGTATGTAGGTATGTAGGTATCTAGGTATGTAGGTATGTAGGTATGTAGGCATGTAGGTATGTAGGTATGTAGGCATGTAGGTATGTAGGTATGTAGGTATGTAGGTATGTATGTATGTATGTATGTAGGTATGTAGGTATGTATGTATGTAGGTATGTAGGTATCTAGGTATGTAGGTATGTAGGTATGTAGGCATGTAGGTATGTAGGTATGTAGGTATGTAGGTATGTAGGTATGTAGGTATGTAGGTATGTAGGTATGTAGGTATGTAGGTATGTAGGTATGTAGGTATGTATGTATGTAGGTATGTAGGTATGTAGGTATGTAGGTATGTAGGTATGTAGGCATGTAGGTATGTAGGTATGTAGGTATGTAGGTATTTAGGTATGTAGGTATGTAGGTATGTATGTATGTAGGTATGTAGGTATGTATGCATGTAGGTATGTGGGTATGTAGGTATGTATGTATGTAGGTATGTAGGTATGTAGGTATGTATGTATGTAGGTATGTAGGTATGTATGTATGTATGTAGGTATGTAGGTATGTAGGTATGTAGGTATGTAGGTATGTAGGTATGTAGGTATGTAGGTATGTAGGTATGTAGGTATGTAGGTATGTAGGCATGTAGGTATGTAGGTATGTAGGCATGTAGGTATGTAGGTATGTAGGTATGTAGGTATGTAGGTATGTATGTATGTAGGTATGTAGGTATGTATGTATGTATGTATGTAGGTATGTAGGTATGTAGGTATGTAGGTATGTAGGTATGTAGGTATGTAGGTATGTAGGTATGTAGGTATGTAGGTATGTAGGTATGTAGGTATGTAGGTATGTAGGTATGTATGTATGTAGGTATGTAGGTATGTAGGTATGTAGGTATGTAGGCATGTAGGTATGTAGGTATGTAGGCAAGTAGGTATGTAGGTATGTAGGCATGTAGGTATGTAGGTATGTAGGCATGTAGGTATGTAGGTATGTAGGTATGTAGGTAGGTATGTATGTAGGTATGAAGGTATGTATGTATGTAGGTATGTAGGTATGTATATATGTAGGTATGTAGGTATGTATGTATGTAGGTATGTAGGTATGTAGGTATGTAGGTATGTAGGTATGTAGGTATGTAGGTATGTAGGTATGTAGGTATGTAGGCATGTAGGTATGTAGGTATGTAGGCATGTAGGTATGTAGGTATGTAGGTATGTAGGTAGGTATGTATGTAGGTATTTAGGTATGTAGGTATGTAGGTATGTATGTATGTAGGTATGTAGGTATGTATGCATGTAGGTATGTAGGTATGTAGGTATGTATGTATGTAGGTATGTAGGTATGTATGTATGTAGGTATGTAGGTATGTAGGTATGTAGGTATGTAGGTATGTAGGTATGTAGGTATGTAGGTATGTAGGTATGTATGTATGTAGGTATGTAGGTATGTATGTATGTAGGTATGTAGGTATGTAGGTATGTAGGTATGTAGGTATGTAGGTATGTAGGTATGTAGGTATGTAGGTATGTAGGTATGTAGGTATGTAGGTATGTAGGTATGTAGGTATGTAGGTATGTAGGTATGTAGGTATGTATGTATGTAGGTATGTAGGTATGTAGGTATCTAGGTATGTAGGTGTGTAGGTATGTAGGCATGTAGGTATGTAGGTATGTAGGCATGTAGGTATGTAGGTATGTAGGTATGTAGGTATGTATGTATGTATGTATGTAGGTATGTAGGTATGTATGTATGTAGGTATGTAGGTATCTAGGTATGTAGGTATGTAGATATGTAGGCATGTAGGTATGTAGGTATGTAGGTATGTAGGTATGTAGGTATGTAGGTATGTAGGTATGTAGGTATGTAGGTATGTAGGTATGTAGGTATGTATGTATGTAGGTGTGTAGGTATGTAGGTATGTAGGTATGTAGGTATGTAGGCATGTAGGTATGTAGGTATGTAGGTATGTAGGTATGTAGGTATGTAGGTATGTAGGTATGTAGGTATTTAGGTATGTAGGTATGTAGGTATGTAGGTATGTAGGTATTTAGGTATGTAGATATGTAGGTATGTATGTATGTAGGTATGTAGGTATGTATGCATGTAGGTATGTGGGTATGTAGGTATGTATGTATGTAGGTATGTAGGTATGTAGGTATGTATGTATGTAGGTATGTAGGTATGTATGTATGTATGTAGGTATGTAGGTATGTAGGTATGTAGGTATGTAGGTATGTAGGTATGTAGGTATGTAGGTATGTAGGTATGTAGGTATGTAGGTATGTAGGTATGTAGGTATGTAGGCATGTAGGTATGTAGGTATGTAGGCATGTAGGTATGTAGGTATGTAGGTATCTAGGTATGTAGGTATGTAGGTATGTAGGCATGTAGGTATGTAGGTATGTAGGCATGTAGGTATGTAGGTATGTAGGTATGTAGGTATGTATGTATGTATGTATGTAGGTATGTAGGTATGTATGTATGTAGGTATGTAGGTATCTAGGTATGTAGGTATGTAGGTATGTAGGCATGTAGGTATGTAGGTATGTAGGTATGTAGGTATGTAGGTATGTAGGTATGTAGGTATGTAGGTATGTAGGTATGTAGGTATGTAGGTATGTAGGTATGTATGTATGTAGGTATGTAGGTATGTAGGTATGTAGGTATGTAGGTATGTAGGCATGTAGGTATGTAGGTATGTAGGTATGTAGGTATTTAGGTATGTAGGTATGTAGGTATGTATGTATGTAGGTATGTAGGTATGTATGCATGTAGGTATGTGGGTATGTAGGTATGTATGTATGTAGGTATGTAGGTATGTAGGTATGTATGTATGTAGGTATGTAGGTATGTATGTATGTATGTAGGTATGTAGGTATGTAGGTATGTAGGTATGTAGGTATGTAGGTATGTAGGTATGTAGGTATGTAGGTATGTAGGTATGTAGGTATGTAGGCATGTAGGTATGTAGGTATGTAGGCATGTAGGTATGTAGGTATGTAGGTATGTAGGTATGTAGGTATGTATGTATGTAGGTATGTAGGTATGTATGTATGTATGTATGTAGGTATGTAGGTATGTAGGTATGTAGGTATGTAGGTATGTAGGTATGTAGGTATGTAGGTATGTAGGTATGTAGGTATGTAGGTATGTAGGTATGTAGGTATGTAGGTATGTATGTATGTAGGTATGTAGGTATGTATGTATGTAGGTATGTAGATATGTATGTATGTAGGTATGTAGGTATGTAGGTATGTAGGTATGTAGGTATGTAGGTATGTAGGTATGTAGGTATGTAGGTATGTAGGTATGTAGGTATGTAGGTATGTAGGTATGTAGGTATGTAGGTATGTATGTATGTAGGTATGTAGGTATGTAGGTATGTAGGTATGTAGGTATGTAGGCATGTAGGTATGTAGGTATGTAGGCAAGTAGGTATGTAGGTATGTAGGCATGTAGGTATGTAGGTATGTAGGCATGTAGGTATGTAGGTATGTAGGTATGTAGGTAGGTATGTATGTAGGTATGAAGGTATGTATGTATGTAGGTATGTAGGTATGTATATATGTAGGTATGTAGGTATGTATGTATGTAGGTATGTAGGTATGTAGGTATGTAGGTATGTAGGTATGTAGGTATGTAGGTATGTAGGTATGTAGGTATGTAGGCATGTAGGTATGTAGGTATGTAGGCATGTAGGTATGTAGGTATGTAGGTATGTAGGTAGGTATGTATGTAGGTATTTAGGTATGTAGGTATGTAGGTATGTATGTATGTAGGTATGTAGGTATGTATGCATGTAGGTATGTAGGTATGTAGGTATGTATGTATGTAGGTATGTAGGTATGTATGTATGTAGGTATGTAGGTATGTAGGTATGTAGGTATGTAGGTATGTAGGTATGTAGGTATGTAGGTATGTAGGTATGTAGGTATGTAGGTATGTAGGTATGTAGGTATGTAGGTATGTAGGTATGTAGGTATGTAGGTATGTAGGTATGTAGGTATGTAGGTATGTAGGTATTTAGGTATGTAGGTATGTAGGTATGTATGTATGTAGGTATGTAGGTATGTATGCATGTAGGTATGTAGGTATGTAGGTATGTATGTATGTAGGTATGTAGGTATGTAGGCATGTATGTATGTAGGTATGTAGGTATGTATGTATGTATGTATGTAGGTATGTAGGTATGTAGGTATGTAGGTATGTAGGTATGTAGGTATGTAGGTATGTAGGTATGTAGGTATGTAGGTATGTAGGGATGTAGGTATGTAGGTATGTAGGTATGTAGGCATGTAGGTATGTAGGTATGTAGGCATGTAGGTATGTAGGTATGTAGGTATGTAGGCATGTAGGTATGTAGGTATGTAGGTATGTAGGTATGTAGGTATGTAGGTATGTAGGGATGTAGGTATGTAGGTATGTAGGTATGTAGGCATGTAGGTATGTAGGTATGTAGGCATGTAGGTATGTAGGTATGTAGGTATGTAGGTATGTAGGTATGTAGGTATGTAGGTATGTAGGTATGTAGGTATGTAGGTATGTAGGTATGTAGGTATGTAGGTATGTAGGCATGTAGGTATGTAGGTATGTAGGCATGTAGGTATGTAGGTATGTAGGTATGTAGGTATGTAGGTATGTAGGTATGTAGGTATGTAGGTATGTAGGTATGTAGGTATGTAGGTATGTAGGTATGTAGGTATGTAGGTATGTAGGTATGTATGTATGTAGGTATGTAGGTATGTATGTATGTAGGTATGTAGGTATGTATGTATGTATGTATGTAGGTATGTAGGTATGTATGTATGTAGGTATGTAGGTATCTAGGTATGTAGGTATGTAGGTATGTAGGCATGTAGGTATGTAGGTATGTAGGTATGTAGGTATGTAGGTATGTAGGTATGTAGGTATGTAGGCATGTAGGTATGTAGGTATGTAGGTATGTAGGTATGTAGGTATGTAGGTATGTAGGCATGTAGGTATGTAGGTATGTAGGTATGTAGGTATGTAGGTATGTAGGTATGTATGTATGTAGGTACGTAGGTATGTAGGTATCAAGGTATGTAGGTATGTAGGTATGTAGGTATTTAGGTATGTAGGTATGTAGGTATGTATGTATGTAGGTATGTAGGTATGTATGCATGTAGGTATGTGGGTATGTAGGTATGTATGTATGTAGGTATGTAGGTATGTAGGTATGTATGTATGTAGGTATGTAGGTATGTATGTATGTATGTATGTAGGTATGTAGGTATGTAGGTATGTAGGTATGTAGGTATGTAGGTATGTAGGTATGTAGGTATGTAGGTATGTAGGTATGTAGGTATGTAGGTATGTAGGCATGTAGGTATGTAGGTATGTAGGCATGTAGGTATGTAGGTATGTAGGTATGTAGGTATGTAGGTATGTAGGTATGTATGTATGTAGGTATGTAGGTATGTATGTATGTATGTATGTAGGTATGTAGTTATGTAGGTATGTAGGTATGTAGGTATGTAGGTATGTAGGTATGTAGGTATGTATGTATGTAGGTATGTAGGTATGTATGTATGTAGGTATGTAGATATGTATGTATGTAGGTATGTAGGTATGTAGGTATGTAGGTATGTAGGTATGTAGGTATGTAGGTATGTAGGTATGTAGGTATGTAGGTATGTAGGTATGTAGGTATGTAGGTATGTAGGTATGTAGGTATGTAGGTATGTAGGTATGTAGGCATGTAGGTATGTAGGTATGTAGGCAAGTAGGTATGTAGGTATGTAGGCATGTAGGTATGTAGGTATGTAGGCATGTAGGTATGTAGGTATGTAGGTATGTAGGTAGGTATGTATGTAGGTATGAAGGTATGTATGTATGTAGGTATGTAGGTATGTATATATGTAGGTATGTAGGTATGTATGTATGTAGGTATGTAGGTATGTAGGTATGTAGGTATGTAGGTATGTAGGTATGTAGGTATGTAGGTATGTAGGTATGTAGGTATGTAGGTATGTAGGCATGTAGGTATGTAGGTATGTAGGTATGTAGGTATGTAGGTATGTAGGTATGTAGGTATGTAGGTATGTAGGTATGTAGGTATGTAGGTATGTAGGTATGTAGGTATGTATGCATGTAGGTATGTAGGTATGTAGGTATGTATGTATGTAGGTATGTAGGTATGTATGTATGTAGGTATGTAGGTATGTAGGTATGTAGGTATGTAGGTATGTAGGTATGTAGGTATGTAGGTATGTAGGTATGTAGGTATGTAGGTATGTAGGTATGTAGGTATGTAGGTATGTAGGTATGTAGGTATGTAGGTATGTAGGTATGTAGGTATGTAGGTATGTAGGTATGTAGGTATTTAGGTATGTAGGTATGTAGGTATGTATGTATGTAGGTATGTAGGTATGTATGCATGTAGGTATGTAGGTATGTAGGTATGTATGTATGTAGGTATGTAGGTATGTAGGTATGTATGTATGTAGGTATGTAGGTATGTATGTATGTATGTATGTAGGTATGTAGGTATGTAGGTATGTAGGTATGTAGGTATGTAGGTATGTAGGTATGTAGGTATGTAGGTATGTAGGTATGTAGGGATGTAGGTATGTAGGTATGTAGGTATGTAGGCATGTAGGTATGTAGGTATGTAGGCATGTAGGTATGTAGGTATGTAGGTATGTAGGCATGTAGGTATGTAGGTATGTAGGTATGTAGGTATGTAGGTATGTAGGTATGTAGGTATGTAGGTATGTAGGTATGTAGGTATGTAGGTATGTAGGTATGTAGGTATGTAGGCATGTAGGTATGTAGGTATGTAGGCATGTAGGTATGTAGGTATGTAGGTATGTAGGTATGTAGGTATGTAGGTATGTAGGTATGTAGGTATGTAGGTATGTAGGTATGTAGGTATGTAGGTATGTAGGTATGTAGGTATGTAGGCATGTAGGTATGTAGGTATGTAGGCATGTAGGTATGTAGGTATGTAGGCATGTAGGTATGTAGGTATGTAGGTATGTAGGTATGTAGGTAGGTATGTATGTAGGTATGTAGGTATGTAGGCATGTAGGTATGTAGGTATGTAGGTATGTAGGTATGTAGGTAGGTATGTATGTAGGTATGTATGTATGTATGTATGTAGGTATGTAGGTATGTAGGTATGTAGGCATGTAGGTATGTAGGTATGTAGGTATGTAGGTATGTAGGTATGTAGGTATGTAGGTATGTAGGTATGTAGGTATGTAGGCATGCAGGTATGTAGGTATGTAGGCATGTAGGTATGTAGGTATGTAGGTATGTAGGCATGTAGGTATGTAGGTATGTAGGCATGTAGGTATGTAGGTATGTAGGTATGTAGGTATGTAGGTAGGTATGTATGTAGGTATGTATGTAGGTATGTAGGTATGTATGTAAGTAGGTATGTAGGTATGTATGTATGTAGGTATGTAGGTATGTATGTATGTAGGTATGTAGGTATGTAGGTATGTAGGTATGTAGGTATGTAGGCATGTAGGTATGTAGGTATGTAGGCATGTAGGTATGTAGGTATGTAGGCATGTAGGTATGTAGGTATGTAGGCATGTAGGTATGTAAGTATGTAGGTATGTAGGTATGTAGGTATGTAGGTATGTAGGTATGTATGTATGTAGGTATGTAGGTATGTATGTATGTAGGTATGTAGGTATGTAGGTATGTAGGTATGTAGGTATGTAGGTATGTAGGTATGTAGGTATGTAGGTATGTAGGTATGTAGGTATGTAGGTATGTAGGTATGTAGGTATGTAGGTATGTAGGTATGTAGGTATGTAGGTATGTAGGCATGTAGGTACGTAGGTATGTAGGTATGTAGGTATGTAGGTATGTAGGTATGTAGGTATGTAGGTATGTAGGTATGTAGGTATGTAGGTATGTAGGTATGTAGGTATGTAGGTATTTAGGTATGTAGGTATGTAGGTATGTATGTATGTAGGTGTGTAGGTATGTATGTATGTAGGTATGTAGGTATGTAGGTATGTATGTATGTATGTAGGTATGTAGGTATGTATGTATGTATGTATGTAGGTATGTAGGTTAGTATGTATGTAGGTATGTACGTATCTAGGTATGTAGGTATGTAGGTATGTAGGCATGTAGGTATGTAGGTATGTAGGTATGTAGGTATGTAGGTATGTAGGTATGTAGGTATGTAGGTAAGTAGGCATGTAGGTATGAATGTATGTAGGTATGTAGGTATGTAGGTATGTAGGTATGTAGGTATGTAGGCATGCAGGTATGTAGGTATGTAGGCATGTAGGTATGTAGGTATGTAGGTATGTAGGCATGTAGGTATGTAGGTATGTAGGCATGTAGCTATGTAAGTATGTAGGTATGTAGGTATGTAGGTATGTAGGTATGTAGGTATGTATGTATGTAGGTATGTAGGTATGTATGTATGTAGGTATGTATGTATGTAGGTATGTAGGTATGTAGGTATGTAGGTATGTAGGTATGTAGGTATGTAGGCATGTAGGTATGTAGGTATGTAGGCATGTAGCTATGTAAGTATGTAGGTATGTAGGTATGTAGGTATGTAGGTATGTAGGTATGTATGTATGTAGGTATGTAGGTATGTATGTATGTAGGTATGTATGTATGTAGGTATGTAGGTATGTAGGTATGTAGGTATGTAGGTATGTAGGTATGTAGGCATGTAGGTATGTAGGTATGTAGGCATGTAGGTATGTAGGTATGTAGGCATGTAGGTATGTAGGTATGTAGGCATGTAGGTATGTAGGTATGTAGGTATGTAGGTATGTATGTATGTAGGTATGTAGGTATCTAGGTATGTAGGTATGTAGGTATATAGGCATGTAGGTATGTAAGTATGTAGGCATGTAGGTATGTAGGTATGTAGGCATGTAGGTATGTAGGTATGTAGGTATGTAGGTATGTAGGTAGGTATGTATGTAGGTATGAAGGTATGTATGTATGTAGGTATGTAGGTATGTATATATGTAGGTATGTAGGTATGTATGTATGTAGGTATGTAGGTATGTATGTATGTATGTATGTAGGTATGTATGTATGTAGGTATGTAGGTATCTAGGTATGTAGGTATGTAGGTATATAGGCATGTAGGTATGTAGGTATGTAGGTATGTAGGTATGTAGGTATGTAGGTATGTAGGTATGTAGGTATGTAGGTAGGTATGTATGTAGGTATGAAGGTATGTATGTACGTAGGTATGTAGGTATGTATATATGTAGGTATGTAGGTATGTATGTATGTAGGTATGTAGGTATGTAGGTATGTAGGTATGAATGTATGTAGGTATGTAGGTATGTAGGTATGTAGGTATGTAGGTATGTAGGTATGTAGGTATGTAGGTATGTAGGTATGTAGGTATGTAGGTATGTAGGTATGTAGGTATGTAGGTATGTAGGTATGTAGGTATGTAGGTATGTAGGTATGTAGGTATGTATGTATGTAGGTATGTAGGTATGTATGTATGTAGGTATGTAGGTATGTATGTATGTATGTATGTAGGTATGTAGGTATGTATGTATGTAGGTATGTAGGTATCTAGGTATGTAGGTATGTAGGTATGTAGGCATGTAGGTATGTAGGTATGTAGGTATGTAGGTATGTAGGTATGTAGGTATGTAGGTATGTAGGCATGTAGGTATGTAGGTATGTAGGTATGTAGGTATGTAGGTATGTAGGTATGTAGGCATGTAGGTATGTAGGTATGTAGGTATGTAGGTATGTAGGTATGTAGGTATGTAGGTATGTATGTATGTAGGTACGTAGGTATGTAGGTATCAAGGTATGTAGGTATGTAGGTATGTAGGCATGTAGGTATGTAGGTATGTAGGTATGTAGGCATGTAGGTATGTAGGTATTTAGGTATGTAGGTATGTAGGTATGTAGGTATTTAGGTATGTAGGTATGTAGGTATGTATGTATGTAGGTATGTAGGTATGTATGCATGTAGGTATGTGGGTATGTAGGTATGTATGTATGTAGGTATGTAGTTATGTAGGTATGTATGTATGTAGGTATGTAGGTATGTATGTATGTATGTATGTAGGTATGTAGGTATGTAGGTATGTAGGTATGTAGGTATGTAGGTATGTAGGTATGTAGGTATGTAGGTATGTAGGTATGTAGGTATGTAGGTATGTAGGCATGTAGGTATGTAGGTATGTAGGCATGTAGGTATGTAGGTATGTAGGTATGTAGGTATGTAGGTATGTAGGTATGTATGTATGTAGGTATGTAGGTATGTATGTATGTATGTATGTAGGTATGTAGTTATGTAGGTATGTATTTATGTAGGTATGTAGGTATGTAGGTATGTAGGTATGTAGGTATGTATGTATGTAGGTATGTAGGTATGTATGTATGTAGGTATGTAGATATGTATGTATGTAGGTATGTAGGTATGTAGGTATGTAGGTATGTAGGTATGTAGGTATGTAGGTATGTAGGTATGTAGGTATGTAGGTATGTAGGTATGTAGGTATGTAGGTATGTAGGTATGTAGGCATGTAGGTATGTAGGTATGTAGGCAAGTAGGTATGTAGGTATGTAGGCATGTAGGTATGTAGGTATGTAGGCATGTAGGTATGAAGGTATGTAGGTATGTAGGTAGGTATGTATGTAGGTATGAAGGTATGTATGTATGTAGGTATGTAGGTATGTATATATGTAGGTATGTAGGTATGTATGTATGTAGGTATGTAGGTATGTAGGTATGTAGGTATGTAGGTATGTAGGTATGTAGGTATGTAGGTATGTAGGTATGTAGGTATGTAGGTATGTAGGCATGTAGGTATGTAGGTATGTAGGTATGTAGGTATGTAGGTATGTAGGTATGTAGGTATGTAGGTATGTAGGTATGTAGGTATGTAGGTATGTAGGTATGTAGGTATGTAGGTATGTATGCATGTAGGTATGTAGGTATGTAGGTATGTATGTATGTAGGTATGTAGGTATGTATGTATGTAGGTATGTAGGTATGTAGGTATGTAGGTATGTAGGTATGTAGGTATGTAGGTATGTAGGTATGTAGGTATGTAGGTATGTAGGTATGTAGGTATGTAGGTATGTAGGTATGTAGGTATGTAGGTGTGTAGGTATGTAGGTATGTAGGTATGTAGGTATGTAGGTATTTAGGTATGTAGGTATGTAGGTATGTATGTATGTAGGTATGTAGGTATGTATGCATGTAGGTATGTAGGTATGTAGGTATGTATGTATGTAGGTATGTAGGTATGTAGGTATGTATGTATGTAGGTATGTAGGTATGTATGTATGTATGTATGTAGGTATGTAGGTATGTAGGTATGTAGGTATGTAGGTATGTAGGTATGTAGGTATGTAGGTATGTAGGTATGTAGGTATGTAGGGATGTAGGTATGTAGGTATGTAGGTATGTAAGCATGTAGGTATGTAGGTATGTAGGCATGTAGGTATGTAGGTATGTAGGTATGTAGGCATGTAGGTATGTAGGTATGTAGGTATGTAGGTATGTAGGTATGTAGGTATGTAGGTATGTAGGTATGTAGGTATGTAGGTATGTAGGTATGTAGGTATGTAGGTATGTAGGCATGTAGGTATGTAGGTATGTAGGCATGTAGGTATGTAGGTATGTAGGTATGTAGGTATGTAGGTATGTAGGTATGTAGGTATGTAGGTATGTAGGTATGTAGGTATGTAGGTATGTAGGTATGTAGGTATGTAGGTATGTAGGTATGTATGTATGTAGGTATGTAGGTATGTAGGTATGTAGGTATGTAGGCATGTAGGTATGTAGGTATGTAGGCATGTAGGTATGTAGGTATGTAGGCATGTAGCTATGTAAGTATGTAGGTATGTAGGTATGTAGGTATGTAGGTATGTATGTATGTAGGTATGTAGGTATGTATGTATGTAGGTATGTAGGTATGTAGGTATGTAGGTATGTAGGTATGTAGGTATGTAGGTATGTAGGTATGTAGGTATGTAGGTATGTAGGTATGTAGGTATGTAGGTATGTAGGTATGTAGGTATGTAGGTATGTAGGTATGTAGGTATGTAGGTATGTCGGTATGTAGGTATGTAGGTATGTATGTATGTAGGTATGTAGGTATGTATATTTGTAGGTATGTAGGTATGTATGTATGTAGGTATGTAGGTATGAATGTATGTAGGTATGTAGGTATGTAGGTATGTAGGTATGTAGGTATGTAGGCATGCAGGTATGTAGGTATGTAGGCATGTAGGTATGTAGGTATGTAGGTATGTAGGCATGTAGGTATGTAGGTATGTAGGCATGTAGCTATGTAAGTATGTAGGTATGTAGGTATGTAGGTATGTAGGTATGTAGGTATGTATGTATGTAGGTATGTAGGTATGTATGTATGTAGGTATGTATGTATGTAGGTATGTAGGTATGTAGGTATGTAGGTATGTAGGTATGTAGGTATGTAGGTATGTAGGCATGTAGGTATGTAGGTATGTAGGCATGTAGGTATGTAGGTATGTAGGCATGTAGGTATGTTGGTATGTAGGCATGTAGGTATGTAGGTATGTAGGTATGTAGGTATGTATGTATGTAGGTATGTAGGTATCTAGGTATGTAGGTATGTAGGTATATAGGCATGTAGGTATGTAGGTATGTAGGCATGTAGGTATGTAGGTATGTAGGTATGTAGGTATGTAGGTAGGTATGTATGTAGGTATGAAGGTATGTATGTATGTAGGTATGTAGGTATGTGTATATGTAGGTATGTAGGTATGTATGTATGTAGGTATGTAGGTATGTATGTATGTATGTATGTAGGTATGTAGGTATGTATGTATGTAGGTATGTAGGTATCTAGGTATGTAGGTATGTAGGTATATAGGCATGTAGGTATGTAGGTATGTAGGTATGTAGGTATGTAGGTATGTAGGTATTTAGGTATGTAGGTATGTAGGTAGGTATGTATGTAGGTATGAAGGTATGTATGTACGTAGGTATGTAGGTATGTATATATGTAGGTATGTAGGTATGTATGTATGTAGGTATGTAGGTATGTAGGTATGTAGGTATGTAGGTATGAATGTATGTAGGTATGTAGGTATGTAGGTATGTAGGTATGTAGGTATGTAGGTATGTAGGTATGTAGGTATGTAGGTATGTAGGTATGTAGGTATGAATGTATGTAGGTATGTAGGTATGTAGGTATGTAGGTATGTAGGTATGTAGGTATGTAGGCATGCAGGTATGTAGGTATGTAGACATGTAGGTATGTAGGTATGTAGGTATGTAGGCATGTAGGTATGTAGGTATGTAGGCATGTAGCTATGTAAGTATGTAGGTATGTAGGTATGTAGGTATGTAGGTATGTATGTATGTAGGTATGTAGGTATGTATGTATGTAGGTATGTATGTATGTAGGTATGTAGGTATGTAGGTATGTAGGTATGTAGGTATGTAGGTATGTAGGCATGTAGGTATGTAGGTATGTAGGCATGTAGGTATGTAGGTATGTAGGCATGTAGGTATGTAGGTATGTAGGCATGTAGGTATGTAGGTATGTAGGTATGTAGGTATGTATGTATGTAGGTATGTAGGTATCTAGGTATGTAGGTATGTAGGTATATAGGCATGTAGGTATGTAGGTATGTAGGCATGTAGGTATGTAGGTATGTAGGCATGTAGGTATGTAGGTATGTAGGTATGTAGGTATGTAGGTAGGTATGTATGTAGGTATGAAGGTATGTATGTATGTAGGTATGTAGGTATGTATATATGTAGGTATGTAGGTATGTATGTATGTAGGTATGTAGGTATGTATGTATGTATGTATGTATGTAGGTATGTAGGTATGTATGTATGTAGGTATGTAGGTATCTAGGTATGTAGGTATGTAGGTATATAGGCATGTAGGTATGTAGGTATGTAGGTATGTAGGTATGTAGGTATGTAGGTATGTAGGTATGTAGGTAGGTATGTATGTAGGTATGAAGGTATGTATGTATGTAGGTATGTAGGTATGTATATATGTAGGTATGTAGGTATGTATGTATGTAGGTATGTAGGTATGTAGGTATGTAGGCATGTAGGTATGTAGGTATGTAGGCATGTAGGTATGTAGGTATGTAGGCATGTAGGTGTGTAGGTATGTAGGCATGTAGGTATGTAGGTATATGAAGGTATGTAGGTATGTAGGTATGTAGGTATATAGGTATGTAGGTATGTAGGTATGTAGGTATGTAGGTATGTAGGTATGTAGGTATGTAGGTATGTAGGTATGTAGGTATGTAGGTATGTAGGTATGTAGGTATGTAGGTATGTAGGTATGTAGGTATGTAGGTATGTAGGTATGTTGGCATGTAGGTATGTAGGTATGTATGTATGTAGGTATGTAGGTATGTAGGTATGTAGGTATGTAGGTATGTAGGTATGTAGGCATGTAGGTACGTAGGTATGTAGGTATGTAGGTATGTAGGTATGTAGGTATGTAGGTATGTTGGTATGTAGGTATGTAGGTATGTAGGTATGTAGGTATGTAGGTATGTAGGTATGTAGGTATGTAGGTATGTATGTATGTAGGTATGTAGGTATGTATGTATGTAGGTATGTAGGTATGTAGGTATGTAGGTATGTAGGTATGTAGGTATGTAGGTAAGTAGGTATGTAGGTATGTAGGTATGTAGGTATATAGGTATGTAGGTATGTAGGTATGTATGTATGTAGGTATGTAGGTATGTAGGTATGTAGGTATGTAGGTATGTAGGTATGTAGGTATGTAGGTATGTAGGTATGTAGGTATGTAGGTATGTAGGTATGTAGGTATGTAGGTATGTAGGTATGTAGGTATGTATGTATGTA